>PVIA01012762.1:0-35934 GCA_004024845.1 Tonatia bakeri
TCATTACCTCTGCTGGACAGCGATAGGATATGACATCCTCTCAACATTCAAAGATCTTGTGGTTTACATCATTTACTTTAAAAATTCATGAATTTGACAAGTATTGAATTTATTCTGTGTTGTAAATTAGCAAGCACTAAAATTATCAGCATTTTCTCCTAAAATGCGTATTTTATTTTATAATACATACTGAGTTTTTTCAATTATTATCAATTCTATTTTTCTTTAAGCAGGCAATTTACTTCATTCATACTTAGAAAACAGATGACTTTTAGGTCCATTTATCCTATCACATAATGACTAAAACAGAACTATAAATGAGGCAGAAACAAAACATAACTTTTGTAGGGCACAAATGGGGAAGAACAGACAGCCAGAGAGTCCAAAAGAATCCTGAAATAGGTGTCAGCCAATAGTTTGTGACTCAGGCATCTGATGATCATTGTGGTAATTCAGTAAGATGCAGTCAGCTATCTGGACAGATGGATGAGACCGAGTAACTAGGACCCTAAAGTCAGCTAGTATGCAGGATTGCGGACAGATGGTGGCCATCATTAAAGTGACCCAACAGCAGATCACAGAACTCTAGTCCCTAAAGCTATTACCCAAAGCAAAGCCAAAATTCAGGTCTGTAAGAATCCATGTAATGAGGACTTTATAATGGTGGGAACCCAGAGAAAGGGTGTGGGGGGGGGGTGGGATACATAACTACCTTCTACTTGCCAGACCAAAGCTGGCATTAATGTAACCTAACCCCTCTGTAACATAACTATTTCTAACAACATTTGAGAGATAATGTATCTGAGGCTCAGAGAAGTAAAACAACTTACCCAGGGCCACAGGGCAGGACAGTGGTGAAGCGTGGATCCAAACCCAAGTAAGGAGCAAGGAGCAGAACGTCAATGATTAGAAGTACAGCGCCAATTGCAACCACTCGCAACTACGCTGAGGATACTGAATCAACCAAAAATTGGTCTGTATTAACTGAATTATCCCTAATCAAGGTTCATGGAACCCAGAAGCTGAGGCAGAATTAGTTTTAGGTCAAAGGTCACATGACTGCAACGGCAGAGAGGGGTAGTCTGTGGATGCAAGAAACCAAATAGTCCTTGATTCCGCTAATGTTAACCTAAGAAAAAAATTTGAAAGCCTCAAATGACAACATTGTTTAGCTTTACTATTTTAGTTAAAAATGTATCCCTCTTTAACAATAAATAAATCAATGTAAAGAGATCTTAAATATTAAGCGGAGTAACTTCAAACAACAAAGTAACATATGGCAATAATGGGGAGTTGAAATGAGTGTTGCTTGTTCCTTAGTACACAATCAATACATTGTTAACTCTTAATAAATATAGAATCCGTTATTCATCTATTTTAGCTCTATACTATGAAACAGGTGTTGCATTATTTGCTGAAACAGCTCTCCCTGAATTTATGAAGACTATAATTGAGCTTTCAAGTGATTACAAATGAGAAGTTGTAGTGTCTGTTGAGGAATACGAATGATAAGACATTCTGCCAATGTAAGATTGAACCGACTAAACTTTTGCAAACAACAGAGTAGAAATGCTACCTGCTTTACAAAGTGGACTAGTCTGTATTCTCTTCCATCACAACCCCAAGGATGAAGAAATGTTTTGCTTGGATAGGTCCTTTAAGAAAAATTAAAGATGATTTACTTTTCTTTAATGTCATCTAATCAAGTAAAATTGGATAGGCCATAAAGCCTTGTTATCTTGAAAATCTAGTTGAACTTGAAGCAGATTAATAGCTTTATGGCCCTGGGATTCTATAAAAAAACAGTTAATGGCATAGAGAAGAAACAATAAAGAAATTTAGCATCAAGAGGATTTGGAATTTGAAATCAATCAAAGTATCATGGGAAGTTTTGATAGCCACAAGACTCCTGGAGATACAGAAGGGCTTGGGAGAACAATCAGGGAATATTTGGGTGCCTTTTCCCATCCTCTGCAGCGACCGTTGAGGAAGATCTCAACCCTAATCTCATCCTCATCCTCTGGGTATAAGCAGTGTCACTTGTCACTGCAACCAAAAGCAGTAGAAGCCGTTTCAGGCCTGAAATCTCTCAGTAGGCTCACCCATCATCGTTGGAACTTCTTTGTATCTTCGCCATTCTAAGTTAGCCCTCTGTTTTTCAGAGGCAGAGGCGCCCCTGCTTCCTTTATAGCCTGCCCCCAGCCCCTGTGTTCAGGATTCCATCTTTCTGCCTCCTCTGAGAATTCATTCTTCCAAGTTTCCACATACTTCTACACCCTGATCACTTACATACTCAATCTCACCCTCTATACTAGCTCTTTATTCATAGTTTAAAAACAAGCTTAAAACTCTTCTCATCACAAAACCCCTCTACTCTACCCCTATACACACCCATAAACTTTTCCTAATCTCTCTACTCCCTTTTTTATTCAAGCTACTTGAAATAATGGTCTGTGTTTGTTGTCTGGTGCCTCAACTTCCTCTTAACCCACTGAAATTTGGAATCTGCCTACCTGTCTCTCACCTGCACTGACCCTGTTCTCAGAAAGGTCAAAATACATCGCTCTTTACATGTCATCTTTATTCCCATGATCTCCAAATATTTATCTGCAGCTCAGATCTCTTCTAAGGCCCAGATTGATTAGTGTAGCATTCTTCTTGGGGTATCTATTTTTACATTTCAGAGGCATCTTGAACTTCATTTGCTCAAAACTTAACTATTGATTTTTCCCTCCCAAATGAATTTCCTTTCCAGTCTCCTTAATCTCACTATCAAACCAGAATCCTAGGAGTAATTGTTGACATCTCCATTACATTCTTGCAAACTCATCTATTGTCAACTACCATTCCTTCTACTGGCAAGGTATTTATCAAAACCTTCCACTTCTCTCCAACCATTGCAAACAACCGCCATTACTTCTTACCAGGTCACTGTACAATAGCAGTCTCGTCATCGGCTTCCTTCAACTCATTGTCTACCCAGCAGCCAGAGTGATCTTTGCAAGCTATACATTGGATCATATTACTTCTATAACCGAAAGTATTCAAAGACACCCATTGCACCAAGAAAATTCTCCACACTTTCTTTTGCTATTTTTTAATTTTATTCATCAATCAGCAGTGAGTTCTACAATAACAATTTGTATATTTTTGTAAGTGGTAATGAGTATGTAAGTAACTAATGTATAAAGCTTGTTTGGTGAATCTTCATCCTCATTGTGTCTTCCGAACAACTGTGCCCAGATACGGTGTGGGGCATTCCTTATTCATTCGGCCCAGACAGCTTTGTTGTGCCTGGTGTCAATGCAAACATCTGGAGTTCCCATCTCCTTCGTGGAAGGTATCCAGAACTCTTTGAGTGCCCTACAGGCATACTTCTTGAAACCCACTCTATGGATGCACTTGGGAATAGTAATGGCATATTCTCTGGTCACTGCCTCACTGATGGCAGAATGGTCTTTCCTCTCAACACCTCTTTATGAGGGAGCTATTATGCTGGGCCCAGGTCGGAAAGTTCCATGCTTCTTAATTTGACTTTCAACCTCCTATGTGCTCTCCCTCCCTCGATGTCTTCGTTCTCATCTGCAGCATCTTTCCCGTGCTTACTACACAGAACTGCATCACAGATTCTGTTTCCTGCAGATCAGTCTTTCTTCGATCCCATTATCATATGGTTGAAATGTTTTGATCCATCATGGTTCTTTTGGCTTTTCTCTTCTCATCCTTCAAGTCTCCCCTAAGGTGGCACCTCCAATAAGAGGCTTTCTGGAGAATCCAATCTAAACTGCAAATCCCAAGTTATTATGTTTCCAAATTCTGTTAATTTCCCATGTAGCATTTAGTAGTATTTATATGCCTGTGTGTTTATTGTTTCTTTCCTCCGTGGATTATAAACCCCATGGAAAGAAAGATCGTTGCTTTGTTCACAACAATAATTAAAATTTACCCCTAGTACTTTATAATTAATATTTGTGGAGTGAATATATGCTAAATGTCTTAGTTCCAAACTTTTCAAGTCTTAAATTTCAGAGATAGAAATTTGGTTTCAATTTTCTCAAATAAGATTTAAGGCAGGGATTTTTTTTTCTTGCCATAAAATATTATTTCCTTTGTCAATTTTATATTTGTACTTTAAGACTACCTCAAAATGTTAATTGTAAATGTGTCAACCAAAAGCCAAATATGGGAAAACCTAACATTTTAATTACTTTAGGAATTTTGATAGATTGGTAAATGTGATAAATTTCTACAATTTTTTTTTCCATTTGAGTCATTAACTGTCTACATACCTCCTATCTGAACCACATCAAACAAAGGTAACATTTAGTGATACTTGGTTGTTTCTTGTTCTCAGAACAAATGGTTTGTTGCCCTGGCTGGTGTGGATCAGTGGATTGAGTGCCAGCCTTCAAACCAAAGACTTGCCAGTTTGATTCCGAGTCCGGAAACATACCTGAGTAGGAGGAACGTGGCAGGCAACCACACTCTCTCTATCTCCCTCCCCTCCCCTCTCTAAAAATAAATAAATACATAAATAAATTTTTTAAAAAGAAATGTTTTGAAAACTTTTAACTTAGGCTTTGTCTTAATGTATTTAATTTAGTGAATTGTTGACTCAGTCTATCTCTTAGTCTCAGGATATTATCATGTCGATTGAAATGTCCTGGTAGTAACAACATGTACACACAATGTCAAGCCACAGTCATGTTTGATTATTTCCAAAATAAAATTGATTTTTGTTCACAAAAATAGCAATTAATAATAAAACTGTGTCGCCCTGGCTGGCATAGCTCAGTGGATTGAGCTCAGGCTGCGAACCAAAGCATCGCAGGTTCGATTCCCAGTGAGGGCACATGCCTGGATTGCAGGCCACAGCCCCCAGCAACCGCATATTGATGTTTCTCTCTCTCTCTCTCTCTCTCTCTTTCTCCCTCCTTTCCCTCTCTAAAAATAAATAAATAAAATCTTTAAAAATAATAATAATAATAATAATAATAATAAAACTGTGTCTACCTAAATAAAATGGCCTAACTAAACTATGGAAATTTTTCTGCAAAATATGTGATTTTTTTGCAGAGTTGCAATGCAAACTTATTTTATTTATTTATTTATTTTATGTGTATATATTTATATCTAAATATTTATTTATCTTTTTATTTATATAATTTATTTATATGATGCACTACATTAACACATAGAAGTAAGATCAAAATAAGTGTAACGTCCAGACACGAAACAAGAGCAGCTTGACAAGAGTCTGCCCTGGTAAAGCCACAAGTGGAGAATAGTATCCAGTTCTTAATGCCATATTAAGCCAATTTTCTTTAGAGGAGGATGCCAAGATATCTCGGAAGAAAATTTTAGGGAGGTGCCATAGCCATGTCTAGATGATATAAATACTACCATATAGAAGAAAAACCTTGGGTTTGGTGTTGCCCCGTGTATTAGCCAAGATTTTGGAGAGAAACATAACCAGTAGGACATGTAGAGAGAGAAAGAGATTTTTATAAAGAATTTGTTTATGTAATTATAGAGGCTGATCAGTCCCAAGATCTGCATAGTGAGTTGGCAAACTGGAAAGCTGATGGTGTAGCTACAGTTCCAAGTCCAGCAGGCTTGGGATCCAGGAAGAGCCCATGTTTCAACTGGAGTCTGAAAGTAGGAAAAAGCTGGTTATCCCAGTTCAGGGCAAGTCATGCAAGAGGAATCCTCTCTTACCATAAGCGTCAGTCTTTTTGTTTTGTACAGGCCATCTACTAACTGGATGAGGCCTGCCCACATTAGGGAGGGAAATCTACTTCCCTTGGTCTGCCATTGTTGTTAGGTAAATGTTAATCCCTCCCAAAAATACCCTTATAGGAGCAAAAAGAACCATGCTTGATCAAATATCTAGGCACTTTGTGGCTCACTCAAACTAACACTTAAAAGTAACCCACTCAGTGCTAGTTTTGAGCCCATTCAGTTCAATTTAATTCAACTAGCATTTCTTAACTGATTGACTATGTGTATAATGCTCTATGCACTGAGTGCTGCAAGTGAGCGGACAGGCAAGCAGAAGGTACAGGAAGGTAGATGTAGAATTTAAGAAAAATACTGTCCTATGAGCCAAGGTATCCGTTCATGAAATAAGTCGCTTTTAAAGAAAGACTTCCCCACCCACAGAGACATCTCAACCAATTGGAAATGGCCACCTATCAACATCAATGTAGAAGACCATCCTCACTGAGATATCAGCGAACTATAGAACCTTAAAGACCTGTTTCAGCCCTCAGATCTAAATCTCTGAGAGTTTATTCAATTTAGTTATATCACCAGTAAGTTACTTTGTGTGCTTGCTAAAATATTTGCTCTAAAGTAATCTTGATTTATAAAAGGTATTAGGATATAGCAAAAATGTTATGAATACATGAACATATAAATACTCACAAGACACATGGAACAGGACAATTACCAGCAAAGCCTTTGAATCATTCTTACCTTACTGCTGCCTGCCAAATCATTAATTCTGATCTGAAATAATTTAAAAATAGCATCTACAACATGCTGCACACTTTCTATTCATGGATGCTAAACACTAAAAATAACAGAAGTAAATTGAACTTCATGAATGATTCATGGCTTTCCCTGCTTTATGTCCCCATTGTCAAGGAAATTAGCACCATTGGATATCTCCTTAGATAAATTTGGTTTTGCCATATTCAGTAGACTACTTAATGAAAATGAATATTTCACATTTATGTTCATAGAAATGTTAATGAATTTTAGTGCCTGTAGCTTTTTTGATGAGCAGAGGAGTGGGTGTAGGGAAGAAGGAAATACTTTCTGAATTAATTTATTTTTTTCCAGACTGCTTCTTTGAAACTGTGAAAAAACACTCTTTCTGAAAAGTCTCTGATCTTTTTAAGTTACAAAATACAAGCTAGTGAAGGAATGGAGTTCCATTTATGAAAATTAGTTTTGCAATCAACTTGACTATAAAGTTAGCCTTATAGCTGTCTACTTCAGCCCTATAGACAGCTGAAGTTCATTTCCCATGCATGGATGGATAAGTGACTGTGTAAATTGACAAGGATGTCTCACATCTACAGATTTAGATTTCTGGAAATTTCTTCTTTCTTTGGTGGTCTGATGGGTAATCGTTTTGCTGCGTGCTTCTTAAGAGGAAATCAAAACAAAGCTATTGTTTTCCCTAAAGGTTTTAGGTATTAGCCAAACACTTAAAAAGACATTTTATAATGCAATTCTGATCTTCAAGAACTGAACACCCTTGTTAGGCTTTGGTTCACTTGGGATAAAAATACTTGACAATAATAATAACTAATATTTATTGATTATGTATTATGAGCCAGACATTAAACAAAGATTTCCCATTGAATTTTACAGAGGAAGAAATCAAAGCACCAAAGTAATTGTTTAACATCATAAAACAAGTAGTCCAAATGGGATTTGAACTCAAGCAACCCAACTTGAAAGTTTAAGGTTTAGCCTATGTAGTATAACCTCTTAAGAGAACTTCTCCACAGTGTCCTCATAAAACTCTTCTCTTTATTTTCTTCACTGTGTATGAGTTGAGTGATTATCAGGTTTGCTCTATGTGAATGCAAAGCACTCACTGAAGGACAAAGCAGGTTTTAATTGGTCCTACTTCTCTCTACTGAATCTGTTTTAATTCAGTTTCTCTGTGAGCATTTATTTTCTAACATTCTTGCCAACTAAACTGAACATTGATATAATTCAAGAATAACCATTATTTTACCAGGTAACTTCTACAATTGCAACAGATCACACAGAAGAGAAATCCTTTATCTTCTAAATGGCTACAGCTACGATTGCCCACATCATTTCAGTATTGCATTAGGCCTGACCGACTGCAATGGTGCTGTAGTTTCAAAGTCCATTCATTCCTCAAAATTGTATTATTGCATGAACATCTATGACCTTGGAAGTGGACATATTCTCTTGAGAGGTCTTGACTTGGATTCTTCTGTGCACCACATCCATATAGGAACCATGTGAGGATATACATAGTTACTTTTCATTGAGGTGTCAATTCCAACATTTAAATTGCATTATTCTTATCTTGAAGATCAGAGATTTTTAAAGGAGTCTTTTAAAAATTACTGATAGCATGACCCCATCCTGTACTAAAAACAGAATTTGTGAAAGGTGCCCTTGCAAAGCATTTTTTAAGCTCTCCAGGTGATTTCAATATGCAGCCAAGTCTGACAGACGCTGCTTTAAGGCAGCCATGCTTTGAATTTTTGCTCTGCTCTTTTTCTAACAGACCCAGTTCTCTAAATGGGAAGCAGAATAGAAACAGAAATGAGAGAAGAAAGTATGGCAGAGAACAGAAAATAGCATGATTTTCAAAGAAAGGAATCATTGAAATGATCAAAGGAGAAAATTTAAACTACCCTTTCTTTTATCCTCTCTGGCAGAAGGCTCCATCTTTTTTCTTTTTATTTAAAAGTGCACATCTGGAAATAAATAGGTAGACCAGCAGACCCTGCTTTTCACTGGCATTAAATGCTTAAACTAGATATTCAAATCCATATAATAATAGGTCAGGTTGTTACTACTCTACTTTAAAAGCCCCAATATAAATACCACATATTAATATGGATGCAATCAATGAAACATTTATTTGTATAACGATACTATCTGTGGAAAATGGAGTTATCTACTTGGAAAAGAAAGAACATCAAACATTCTTAGTAACATTCTCTATCATGTTAAGTCAAGAAAAAAACTAGGTAAAATTTACATTTGGATAAATGAATTAAACAGGAAAAGTTTAATCAAACACAGTCTGTTTGTTTCACCCATAAAAATAATATAACAACAATTGTTATATTGGTCCTTATCTCCCCATGCCCTGCCCCAAGGGCATGGAGTGTAGTCATTTGATCGTGTAAAAGGGCAAATTTGTCACGGAGCACTCGCTGGATGTCTGCATTGATTTTAAGAAGATTGTATTCTCGGCACTTAGATTCTGTAGATCTACAATTCAGAAAAAAAAAAGTCACTGAGTAGAGCCAAGGGGTTGCCTGCTCTTACCTTAGAAACTGTCAGAGTGAAAACCCACCGTTTACCTGCTGTGCTCCTTGTGATGTTTGTCAAAGGCACAGGCGCTTAAGGGACATTCACGTGCTTAAAGGGATCTTGTTAAAATCCATTCTGATGTAATGAACTTAGCCTGGGGCCCGGGAGTCTGCATTACTAATGAGACCTGGTGATACAGATGCTATTGGCCCTTGAACCACACTGTGTAGTAAGACGCCGGGATCAGTAAAACACAAACAAACAAAAACTCCCTGTCCCACCTGTACTCCTCAATCTACTTTCCCAGCCTGTTTGCTTCCTACTGAGATTTAAATAATCAACTAAAAGCCTTTGTTACACTGCTTGCTCAGCACTAGATTCAAGAGTTTTGAGTTTTAAATTGACTAAAGTAGAAAAGTCATTTTCAGGTGACCTGAATGACTCCGAAACACTGGAATCTGAATAGCATGGATTTCCTTAAATACCCATGCAACACCTGTGGCCTACTCCTTTGTATGTGGGAGATTCCAGGTGCAGTATGGCATTAGTACTCTGAAGCCCACCTTAAAAATTATACTTGGGCAAATGTTTTATATGTGGAAAGGATTTAATTTAATAAAGGAAAAAATAATGAAAAATATTCTAATGATCTTACTTGACTCTCTGTCCAATAATGAGAGGTTTTTAGTGGTAGGGACATTTTGCTAACTAGACTGCTGGGTTGAATGAGTCATTGTGAAAAACACAAGTTTCCCAGACTTTATTTTAATTATTTGGATGTGAATCTTACTCAGTAGAGAAGTCCAAAAAATAATTTATTCTTTTTTGATGATTCTGGGATATAACAGAGCATTTTTTATGGTGTGCTGGAGTTCCAGCTTTATCCGAAGCAAAAACAGACATAGGGGATTTGCACTCTGATCCTCCTGGTGACCTTAAGACCTGCTGTTTTGTGAGTGCCTTTCTAGAGGAGTGATGAAAGCTCCTTTCTTCATAATTAACACATCAACAAAAAAAAAGTCCATCTCTATTCTGTTAGGCATATTTTTACAACTCAAGACAAAGGTGTTTTCCTGGCATAATTCTCATTTTAAGTAATCTAATCTCTTTTTTAGAGATCAGTATTAGCTCTGTCATAAATCATTAGCTTCAAATTCTCAGCCATTGTCCAGATCCTCAGTGTTCACCTCCTCATCACTGACTTCATCCTGGTTGCCATGGTGATGGGTTCTCAAGTCACCTGCTTTCGCTCAGTATCCATTCCGGAGTTATGAGGGTTTTCTACATATCATACCTTATACGTATTGTTCCTGCCATTATTTTATCTCTTCTTCTTCAAATCTGTGCAAACAGATTTGGCAAACCAATGGCAAAACAGTACCTTATTCTTTTAGAGGGAAGGTGTTTTACATAATTGTCATCTAATATTAGGTTGGAAATATTAAGAAGTGCCTCCTCCAACAAATGCAGAATGATACTCACCCTACTGTCTTCCTGATTATTGACTTCAGACCTTTTACCTAGTAACATAATCAGAAGGGCAAGCCTGACTCTGCTAAATTCTCAATTTCCTGAGCAGTCTGTATACTTACAATAAAACTAAGTTTTCTTCCTTCATTGCATGACCTTTAAGAAGTATCTTTCTGCTACTGTGATTCCTGGTTACATTTACTATCCTAAAATTTTATGTTGAAGAGAATTTCATTCATAAACAATGTTAAAAAGTCTATATTTTGTTTCATTTGGGACATAGTAATAATAGTGATGGTAATAATAATAATAGCAGGATTTCTGGGATATAAGTAGCAAAAACTAAAGCAAAACCATGCTGAGATAGAATGTCTCAGATGCTATGTTCACTTGCCAAAATTTAAACCATGAAAAAGGCAATCCAGCTACATCAAGGCAAGATCTCCTGGGTCAAGGTGAGCTATATGTTGAGTATACCTGCAGGCATGAATGCACACAGAAAGTTTAAACGCTGGTTTTGGCATACTCCTGTGCATCTCATTGTTAAACAGACTACTTTTCAATGTTATTTCCTATGCTGTATGAAGGAAGCACCATGAAAATGATCAACTCAGCCTGCTTTATAGACAAAGAAGTGATGTGACAGAGAATTTAACCCAGTCCCTCTCCCCAGTTCTCAGGAAGGAAATGTTGATTATTTGTTGCATTTGAAGAACCCTGACCCCTACACAACTATAGATAAAGCCTCCATCTCCTTAAGGATGGAAAAGGGGAAAGGGGGTCCATCTATTGGTCTTTTAAAAAGTGTCCCTTCATGGATTTAACAGTCCAATCTCTAGCTCAGAGTCTGGAGAATCATGCAGAATATCAGAAAAAAAGTACTTGTTAGTAGTTCAGACACTCATACTTTATTCATTTACTCACTGTCCCTAGAGTCCTTACCATGGATTGTGAATTGTTCCAGAAAAAACAAAGCTCCTGCACAGATGTACTTATACACTATTATAGGGGAATAGAAAGTAACCAAAACAAAGTCGCTAACGTAAAATGTAATGCAGGAGCACCACATGCTGGTGGCAAGCACACTGAAGAAAAAACTGATGGAGCCTTGGAGAGGTGCGTGTGGTGAGCCTTAGAGAGGTGTGTGTGGTATGTGTGTGCAGACACGCACACTGTTTTGGATGGGGAAGTTAGGAAAAGTTAATAATTTTACACTGCTCAAGGAAAGATAAGCTGGAGTGTGTCTACATTTCATGAACCTGAAAACCAGCACCGAGGTGTTGAGAGAGCTGTTCGGTGCCACCAGGACACCCAGCAGTTCTGAACAGGTGGCTCCTGTCTTCTTCCCTGGCTTGATCTATAGCCCTGACTCGCCTCAGTGCAATGAATTAAAAGGGTCTGCTTGACCAGAGGGGAAAGGGGAGTGAATTTCAGGGGAAAAGGGAAGGGTTTGCAGGAACAAGTATGAGGGACACATGGATGGAAACAAGGGGGGTGAAAATGGGAGGAAGGTGGGGAGGCTGGGGGGGTGGGCTGGAATGGGAGTAAAGGGCAGAAAACTGTACTTGAACAACAATTAAAAGATAAATAAATAAATAAATAACACAACTTGAATATTAGAAACCACATTTTTCATTAAGGTCTCTATTTTGATATTAAAAGAAACATTTCCTCAAATAAAAAATATTTATTTTTCAATTACAGGTTCAATATTCATATTATATTCAATATTATATTAGTTCAGGTATAAGGCATAGTGTTTAGACATTTGCATACATTGTAAAGTGATCTCCTCAGTAAGTATAGTACCCACCTGGCACCATACATGGTTATTACAATTTTTTTACTACATTCTCAGAAAGGTTCCCACTGTTGTTCCATGGAGTCTGAGCCCCACAGTACAATGTCCTCCCTCAGCCACTGCCCTTTATGATGATAGGCCACACTGGGCTAGGTCTCACGGTGGTAGGCATGCTCTCTCCCAGTCACCACCGTGTTTCCCCTCAGGTGTAATAGAAAAGCTTCACTGCTCTGGAAGTTGCTTTTATTGAACCTTGACTGATCTCCATTATTATTCTCCATAATAATCTCCATATTTGCACTTGACTAATTACAAATGTGAGCTTCCTTACGGAATAATAATGCACCTGTGCATGAAATGCTTTCAAACATTTTCACTTGACTCCCACACCCACCTATAGGGAAAGAAAGTCGGAAAGTTGTCATGACTCCTGTTGTGCTGCTGCAATCACCAAGCTCAAGAAGGGAAATGAGTCTGCCAAAAACACGGGTGAGAAAGTGGCTGGGTGCAAACTCAATTAAGTACTATGTGAGTTTCAAATCTGTCCCCTTCACCGCAGGAAATGCTGCCGTATTGAGCCAGGTTCTCCTGAAAGAGCAAAATAAGACTCTCTGGAAAACTCCATGGGCTTTTTTTAGTTCTCAAAGGTTTTTATGAGTGCTGAAAAGTCAGATTACTAAATAATCTCTAAATGGATTTTTAAAAATACTATGGTTTTTCCCAAAGCGCTAACTATAACTCTCTTTATATGAATGCATTTAGTTGAATCTGAATATCCCCAAATTTAACATTTGAGATTTTCTTGCTAGTCAAGGTTCTGCCAAGGGAACATAAGAGCCACTCAATATAGTCAAAATAGTAAAGGTTTTAATATAGGAAACTAAAAGCATACACAAAGATTGGAAAAACTGACCAGCAGAGGTCAAAGAAATCGACCTCTGCAATTTCAGGCTGAATCGCTCGGGCAGGGAAGGCAGAAATACTCAAGGACCTCTGGGAAGCTCCCACCCATTGCCTCTCTCTCTACAGCAAGCAGCGGTACTCAAGAATCCCCCGGCACATAGCTGTAAATCTCACATCTGCTCACACCTCTCCAGAAAATAACGGCCTCCACTTCACCATCTTCTAAATCTGGTGCCAATACCTCTCTTTGGAAAACTCTAACCTGAAGAAGGAGATTATGGAAAAATCCTTTCTAGCATCTCTTCGGTGGTACTTGGGATGGTGCTACCGAGCTGACATACAACAAGCAACCTAACACAGGCATGTCAAAGTGACTGCAAAGTTCCATGTTTCATTATTTTTAAGTTTTCTGAAGCACAACAGAAGAGTCCTGTGTTTCAACTGACATAGTAAAAGAGCGAGCCACATAGCCAGGGAGGCTAGCTCACCATTCATCCAGCTTCTCCTCCATGTAGTCAATAAATATTTGATAGGACTTTTTATGTGCAATGAACAAAACAGACATGGACCCAGCCCTTGTGGAGCCTACATCTCAATAAAGCTTTGTCCTCAACTTCATTTCATTTGCATTTGGGGGAGAATTCATGTGTTCTGGAGTCATTCACAAATTAGGAGAATAGCAAGTGTTAAGATTGCTTCAGACATCTTAATGACTAACTTTGCAAAACTGCCCAGTTTAGTCAGAAAAGCAATCCATCATACCCACAGGGCCATCAGATGTCATTTCTTGATTCACACCCATGCTCTCAAGAAACTATCACAATAACACACAGCATTGGTACAGAACCTTGTACTTATCAAAAGGTGTTCTCTAGTGTTGTCTTGTTTGACCCTCATGAAACATCTTCCAAATACAAATAATTTTTCTGTTTTATTAATAAAAATTAAAGACATAGAAAAGGGAGATAAATTATTTATGTAATTATTGACCAAGTTAAACTTGAAACTAGTTCTTGTCTCTCAGTTTAATGTCCTTCTATAGCACCCCACTGTCTCTTTTGTAATAAAATAACTGAAATCAGCACTTGCTATACATGAAATTATAGAATTAAAAAGACCCTGGCCTTCTAAATCGATTTTATTGCCCACTTGTAATTCTTTTTCCAGCTTACACTCTGAACAGAAGTGTCTGAAAGTGTCTTCTTTGCTTAATGGAAAAATGAGCAAATCTTCCTTGCATGGAGCCCTCCCTTCATGAACATCCTCTGCAATAAATAGGCCACCTGGTCACGCTATTATCTATGAGTAGTTTGTTAAGTCGGATCTGTCCTAAAATGCTTGTGTCTGGCAAAAATCCTTTTAGAGCACACAAGCTTTTATGACAGATCTTAGAACAAGAGAGGATACTGAGGTTTATTTAGGCCAATTCTGTCATACAGAGTTGAGGAGAGTGAAATCTTGTGAGGTTCAATGACATTGAGGTCAAAATCACACAGGCAGTTTCTTAGAAACAAATCTGTGCGGAAGTCTAGTTTAAAGACTCAATGAGTTATTGTGCTGCCAGTATGTATGGGGTGGAGGTCTATTTAAAAATTTTAAGACTATTCTCTGGCTTAACATCAAGTTGTGCAGACATGAAACAATGAAAGAGGAACCCAAGGCAAGAAATAATTGCTAAATAATGGTCTATATGCTATAATTGCTATAATTCACTGAAGAATAGATCAAGAATTTATTTTTAATCTCTACCACAAAAGGTGTGAAGCACTTTACACAAAAATACTTTCAATGCAAAAGGATTAGAGTAAGCAGGTGTGGTGACCAAGGTAGAAGAAAATTATGGGCAGAAAAATAATAAAGCCATATTTGTTCTTAGGGGTAAACTACACAGTTAAAGGAAGTGGACCCAGATTCATCATTAAGTCTTCCAAGGCAAAGTAAACACAATCAACCCATGAGGTTCAAATTTTCCGTAAGACAAAACCTAATTTATAGTATTATTTCTCCAGTAGGCATTCAGAAAAAGAGCTCCAGGTTTTCTCTAGTCTTTTCTTATACAATCCATCAATATGGGCCATTGGCATAATACCAAAGTACAATTCAGTAAAGCAATTCTATTTAATCCAAAATGATGTCGCTGAAGGATCCAGCAACACTGTGGTCTCACTCAATCCATCATTCAAGGTATGAAGAGAAATGAATTACCTTACCCTCAAGTATTTCTTCCAAACATTATTTATGACAATATTGAAAGTAAGGAGCTCAACATTGCAATATCTGGCAAGTGCCTATGGTGTAGATAATCTCTCATTTTGGCTGATGGTTGCTCCACAAGCTTGGAGAATCAACCAAGCAGAGGCAAGTGTCATTAAGGGCATCTGTGAAAATGTAGGAGCTTAATTGTCCTGTTTAATGCCTTTGTTCAGGGCTGAGAAGGTCAGAATCACACTACCCAAATTAAAAAAAGGGGGCAGGGGAATTGTTCTGGGTCAAGAGTAGAACAGACCTGAGATCAGGGGTTAGAGAATTTAGGAATGGCTTCCTGACAGAGATGGAACTTGCACTTGGACAGACGAAGAGTAAAGATGAGGAAATTTTAGACTAGAAAAAAATCCACGTGACCACGTGGTAGAGAGGTTGCAGATGGAGACAAGTAGATTTGCCATCAAAATTTGTGAATTTAAAATGCAGTGACAGAGGCACAAATTTAAGCAGAAATCTTGATCTTGTTATGGAAATATTGCCAGTAAAAAGTTTTTTAATTTAATATGACAGCACTCATTTGATAGGATTTCCATGCATTGAATCCAGTAAGTGGATTTGTTTTGATGACCTTTGCTAATTTGTTGAGTGCCATGAGAACCCCCGGCAGACTTTCTAATAGTTCCAAAGCTAAAAATAATGACTTCACTGAAGATTCTGTCAGCTGTTCTGATTCAGAGAATGGCTGACTAAGACTGATGGACTCTGGTTCCACAATGAGACTCAGAAATCAGTAGCCTGGTATGTCTCGTATATACCAGAAAACGATGCCTATGCTTACTAGAGATCATACTCAGGGTCAGAGGGAGAAAAAAAGACTATCAATTTTTATAAATAAAGATTGCAATTACATTAATATTGATTGTAGGCTATGTGCAGGGAATTGTACTTTGCCTTCAGTATGTATTTCATATCGTCCTCACAACCTCTTTGCTAGATGTTCTCGAAGTCATCACTAGATACACTAACAAAGGCTCAGAAACTGTAAGTAATTTGCTTAAAGTTACACAGATAGTTAATACCAAAGCCTTTGAATCCAGGCCTTTCTGACTCAAAAGTTCATGATTTTTTTTTTTAGCTTCTGATTCCACATAACATAGATTCTCAGGTTTTGGAGGCTATTGCTTTATATTACTAAAGCACTTTGGTTGACAGCATAAAGCACAACAAAGAAAAGCAATTCCTTGGAGAAGAATCGTGGAATATCAAGGATAACTGAGGAACTATAGGATTATTACCCCAATCCTCTAATTCTGGACATGAGATACCAAACATAAGCCGTCCACAGGCGTGCAGCTGGTTAAAGGAGAATCAGGCCATCCAGTTCACAGTGCTTAACACTGCCCCCTGCCATCTTCTCTGGGGCAGGTCAACAATTGTAGAGGTGGCGAAAAGAAGTGAACATGGGTATATGAAAAGGAAACCTAAACGCTTTACCATATTTAGTCAGGCACACCATGGTATTATACAGTTAAGGTACTAAAAGCTGTGTTAACAAAAACATCCTGAAGACCAAGGGGATATTAAAGGGTTTGTCATTTGGAGGGGAAAATATCGACATATAGAGAAAGTCGTATGTAACTAAGTTGAAATCAAACTTCCTGATCTGTTTTAGACCACCAACCCTTTCACTTCGGCCATCAGCATTAGCACAGCTAATTTTCATAGCTGTATTTAAAATTTCTTGAAATCTTCTAAGTGTCAGTGAGGTATCTTCAGCCTGTTACTACCACTCAGCATTCTGATTAATGAGCACGTCAATCTATACGGTGTCGCTCAGCGCCTGAGCAGTTACCAACACTATCGTAATTTACATCTGACCTTACCAAATTATATGGCCTCCTTCCTTCCCTGAGCAATTAAATATTTTCTCTTGAAAACATAAGTAATTTCTAGAATTGGCATCCAATAATCAGAAATGTGTGGTTAACTCGTTAATTGTTTCAGTAAACGATTCTGTCGTCTGGGCGGTGCCTGGTCTAGCGCTAGATGAGAGCAGTGAGTTCAAGCGGAGCGTTCCCTGTCGCCCTAACGGAGCTTCCAGGGAGGGGGGGAGGGGGGCACTTAACAGAGACTTGCGCCGTTAAATGTAAACATTGAAAAAAATAACATAATTCTTATTTGCTTTAAAAATTTTAAAAACTAATGAAGTTTATATATGATTTAATTAAACATCTTTTAATTTTGTAAAAAAAAGGTAAACTAAATGGTGCTATTAAAGGGGAAATTAAGCTATTTGTGCTACTCAAGCGTAAATTAAGGGAATTGGATTTAGGGAGGTCAAGAGAGTTTCCTTGAGAATGTGTCTATTGTTTAAAGATCTAAAGAATGAATAAGAAGTTAACTAGGCAAGGAAGGAAAGAATGCACATTCCAGGCATAGAGAACAGTAAATACAAGGCCTGGGCCCAGAGGGATCTTGGCAAACATGAGGTTGTAGTAGCAAGAGAGAAAAAAATATCATGGTGTGAGTTGAAGCTGAAGAGGTAGGTAGAAGACTTACATTGTAGGATCTTGTGAGAGTTTTATCTTTATCCTAAGAATGGTGGATGACGGAAAATTTTTGAGCTGAGAAAAGGAGGAGTCACGTGATAAGATTTGTGTTTGAAAAATCACTCTGTAGCTGTAGTGTTGAGAAGAAATAGATGCAGGTGGAGAAAGCAAATAAGTCATTTTGTCAAAAATAGCAGAATAGACCAGGGTGAGACGATGCTAGCTTAAACCAGGATGAAAATTGAAAGTAGTAGATGGATGCAAGAAAGAGTTAGAAAGTAGAAATAGATGAGACCTGAGGAAGGATCCAGTGTGAATGATAAAGGTGGGAGAATGAAAGGTTACTCCTGCTCTCTCCAGGGATATTTTTGCTAATATAAATAGATGAGTAAGGATGCCATTTGCCAAAAACGGGAAGGAGATGTCTAAGGTTCTGAATGAGAGCCAAGAAGGAGATCACAAGTTTAACTTTGGACTTCTTGAGGTATGACACGGGTATAGAGCACAGAGAGAGGTCTGCCCTAAAGATATAAATTTGTGAATCTTCTATTTTTGTGATAATTATAGCCATAGGGATGGGTGAATGTCCCCAGGCAGGTAATGCAAAGTAAGGACTGAAGAGAGTTTAGGAGGCCTGAGGAACTCCAATTGTTAATGGTTGGGTAGAATAAGATGAGATTAGAAAGAAGACAAGGAAAGATTAGCCAGAGAAATAGGAAGAAAACCAGGAGTGTGACATTGCAGAGGCCAAGGAAAGAAAGTAAACTTTGGGTCCAATAGCTTTGACCTGGAAAACAAAAGAAAATATATATGTTTCATTAGAAAAAGTATGCATTGTTCCAGTCAAGATTAAAGTGGAATACAGGAGTTTGAATCCTAGCTCTGATGCCGATTCTCAGATGTTAGGCCTCAGTCTTTGTGATGTTAATTCTTTCATCAAAATTATATAAATAATGTCAGAATATGTTTACACGTGCACCTTATTGCTCTCTCACATGTAGTAGTCTGTTAGTTGTTTATCAACTTTAAAAATACCTTCTGACTTTGTATTTATGAAAATGCTAAGGATAAAATTATCTATACTTTTACAATATAGTTTTGTTTATTTCTTCGTATAGTATAAGAAGCTCATTTGCAAGATGGCAAGATGGCTGCAGTATGTTTTATTGGCCTCAGCTAAACCAGTGCCTGAAAAAATTGTTACTTAATTTCAGTTCTTATTTCCTCATTATTTAAAATATTTCCCTCTTGGGCTGAGATTATAGGTATTTATAATGAGATTTGAAGATACTCATTAATGAATATATATCACAACCTATTAAAGACAGAATCTTCAATATGTTTCCTTAACTAATTTAAATTTATGTGTATATTTTAATATATCTGGCCTTAATTTATTACAAAGGTAACAAGCCCTACTGGCCAACCCATCTGTAGCATAGCAGATGCTACAAATATTCCTGGGTTTGATCTCAACTTTGCTACGAGGGCAGGACGTCATTACGTTGCTCTGTGCCTCTTTTGCTTCATCTGTGAAATAAAGACAGTTATACTAACCTCATGAAGTTGCTGTAAGGAAATGTAAAACACATATAAGTATTCAATAAATGTTAATGCCTTCTTGACATCACAATAATAATAGGAAGCCAGAAGAGTAGCCTCCAGAAAAAGCAAAACTTGCCACCTAAAAGTGCAACAAATTTTGACTCGTTTGAAACTGTTAACTAGCATATGTATATGCCATCCAGAAAAATAATCACATGCTTTTCATTACCTTCAGAGTGCTATGAACCCTGATGACATTGGTAACAAGTAGACTCTGGGGTTATAGTCACCCCATAGCCTGTGAGCTGAACAGTTCATGCATGACCTGGCAATGTGGGCATTTCACTGCCATATGCTTTGAGAGAAGAAAGTTGGTTTCTCCTGCACCAGTTTTCAGGAAATGTAGTCCAACTGAGAGGCTTTCACAGGGAATCCCTTCAGTAACGACTTGTTGAGTGAAGGAATAAATGAAACGGAATGCGATAAAAGTGCCTTCTCATATTTTAGGAAATGTGTATAAATCAGACATTATGCTGATTTTGCAAACTTCACAGCTCTGTGGAAAATCAGTGCTATTCTGGGTTCTATAGTCATTCATTAACTCAACAGACATGGTGCCATGATGGTTGAAAACCGAATCAAATCCATATGTCTCTGCCCTGATGTCAGAAAGAAAAGTCGTGAACCAGATAATCACAAGATTATTTCCAAACCTGGCCAGTAAAGTAACCTCTCTCATTTCATCCTCACCCCATCCTTTCTTTTTAGGCCAAATATGTCTATTATGTGTCCCCAACAAAACTATCAAATCTATTCAAACCAAGTCCCAAGACAAGTGTTGATTCCCTTTCTTTTAACTTGATCATGTAAGTTTGTCTTCTGTAGGACACTGTTTTCTTCTGAGCACATAGGTACATTTTGATTTCCCTTTTGCTTGGTTGCTATTTTGACAAACAGCTTTTTTGGTCTGTAGATTTAGCTTTGCTTATATTAGATGTTTGTTCTTTTCTTTCCCAGTAGTGTTTAATGACGAGAAAGTGGAGGAAGGTCAGAAATCTTTCCTGTATACTTCTGGATCCAGTTTCTTTCCAAAGATTTTAATCAAGCCAGGACTACTAAAAAGTATAAAAATGCAATCAGGAGTTCTGTTGAAGGTCCTTCTCCTTCCAGGTTTTCTCTGACAGTGAGGTCCAGACACATGGTGGGGGGTCAAGTTAAGTTTGTGAGTCCTTTGATATTTCCGTCACAACTAAGTACATAACGTAATTATTGCTAACTTTAAGGTGAATCAAGATCAGTCTTTAATTAGTTTAAGTTAATGGTTTGAGAAACCTTGCTATAAATGCCCTGAATTTGTTCCAATATTTTATGTAAAAGAATATTCCCTTTCCTACATTGATAGGTGAGCTGGTATAGAATAAAATTTCCATCAATTACCTTTGCTTCCTTAGAGTAAAATGGGAATGATAATTCTTACCCTGAAATACCATTGAGCCTGGTACATAGTCACCATTTCCTATTTCATTTTCTATTTTTATTTTTATCAGTGATGCATGTGTGTGGTTTAAGAATACAATGGCTTTCCAAGGCCTATTAGAAAAACAGCAGTCCCCTGTCCCCTGATAACCCCACCTCATTAACCAGAGGTAAGTGATTAAAACTCTAGTTTGTTTTGTTCTTTGCCTTCACATTTCTAAATATAGCATCACTGGTCATGCTACTTCTTGCTTTTTCAGATTTATAGATTATTTATTTTATTCACATGCTCCCACATCCCTCACCACCCCCACACAAACACTTCTTTCCCCCACATCCTTCTAACATTGATGGCTAATGGTCAACCAGTATTTACTAATAGTTAAATATATAGATTGGAAAAGAATGACTTCTTTGAGGTTCCCAATTGAAACCTCCACTTTAGAAGCCCAGCCCCACCCTGAGCACGCCCAGTCTCCTCCCCCAGACTGACAATAAACAGAGTAATGCCTGGCACAGCAGGGTGCCTCCAGCATTGCCCGGTGTCCAGTATGCCTTGGTTTGTGGCCCATACCAGAGAAGTTGGTAAATATTTAATATTTTTAACACAGTCTCTGGTTATATGACAATTCTTGGTTATACTGATATTCAATGTTCACATTATTACAACTCAGAACATTGTTCACAGCTGAACTGGCGGGTATACTAAGACTGAATTCACTCCCCTATACAAATTCGCCTCTTCTCCATTGTTAAATTATCCACGAATTCTTTGCTCTAGGTGTACATCTCTTTGCCAACACACAGGCACTCTATCAAATTAATCTTCCTGGGGACATCGCTCCGAGGACTCTGTGTTCTGTAACTCCCGTTGGAACAAATTGCTCCCCAGGTCTGCCTACACTGCTGTCCTCTTCGAATCTTCTTTCCCGTTACCTGAGGAACTTTTTGTCTGTCTTTTGCACGGGGGCCTCTTTTCTTGAATTCCACAAAATCACCTTCCTTAATTTACATCCCGAGAGTGTCTACAGGGAAGGTAGCTCTTTGATACCTTCAATATCTGACAATGCCTATATTCTCTCCTGACATTTTATTGAATTTTTATGTATAGAAACTCCTTCATAAGAAATCATTTCTCCTCTCATTTTTGAAAGCACAATTCTAGTGTCTTTTAGCCACTGATATTGCTGTTGAGAAGGCCAATGCTATTTCTGATTCTTAAATCTTTATATAGTTATTTTCTTTGTAGCAATTTACGATATTCTTTTGCTCCATAATACTCTAAATGTTATAACGATGAGTCTTAGGGTGAACCATTTTGATCATGTTAAGTACCAGATAAGACTTTCAATCTGGAAACACCTAGAATGTCATATAATTGGAATCACAAGTGTTTTAGTCCATTTGGGCTGCTCAAACATAACGCCATAGACTAGGTGGCTTACTAACAGCACAAGTTTATTTCTCACAGTTCTGGAGGCTGGGAAGTCCAAGGTCATAATGTTGGCAGATTCAGTGTCTGGTGAGGGCCCACTTTCTACATCACAGAGCTGTCTTCTTGCTGTGTTGTCACCGAATGGAAGGGTCAAAGGATCTTGTTCTTCCATGTCTTCATGGCTTGATTGTCCATTTTTTTTATCACTGAATAATATTCCACTTATGGATATACCACACATTATCGATTTGCCTATTAAAGGGTATCTTAGTCTCTTCCTTGTTTTGGCAATGATGAATAAAGCTGCTGTAAACATTCGTGTGCAGGTTTCTGTGTTAACAGAAGGTTTCAACTCATTTTGGTAAATATCAAAGAGCACAATTACTGAGTAGTGTCATGTGTTTAGTTCTGTAAGAAACTGCCACCTGTCTTCCTAAGTGGCTATTTCATTTTATATTCCCACTAGCAATGAATGAGTTCCTTTGCTCTACATCCTTGCTGTCATTTGGTGTTATTGGTGTTTTGGATTTTAGCAATCTTAGTAGGTATTTACCAAAATACCTATCTCACTGCTGTTTTAATTCCCTAATGACATATGATGTTGAGCATCTTTTCATGTATCTGTTTGCCATCTCTCTTCTTTGGTGGGGTGTCTGTAAAGATCTTTTGCCCATTTTGTAGTTGGATTGTTTGTTTTCTTAGCACTGAGTGTTAAAGGTTCTCTGTATATTTTGGACACCAGTATTTTATTAGATGTGTGTTTTGCACCTCTTTATTTTGAAATTATTTTAATAGTAATGCATTTACACCATTTAAAAATGAAAACAAAAGGTAAATATTAGGAAGTCTCACTCCACACACATTTTCTTCTAAATTCATTCTTTCTCTTTGTAATTTATTTATTTCCATATTTATTTTTCTGGGGTCCTTTTATGTAAAGATATTTAAGTTCTGTCTTCCAATGTGTGGAAGGGGTTTACCCCCAACCAACAAGCAATACTCCAAATACCAGCTGGATGTCTGAGAATTCAACTCATTTCTAACCCTATTTACCTGAAGACAGCTTCAGATTCCACAGGTAAATGGCTCAGTCAGACAAGACCACCCTCCACTTCAGAGGCCAACCACAAGTCCAGATTTTTACCTGTGCTTCTAACCAACTGACTACAAATTGATTATGGGTGATAGATTCAACTTCCAGACCTTTTCTTCTCTCTGGAAATCAGGTGTGGGACTGAAAGTTCTCACCTTCCATTCATGGTTGGTTCTCCTAGCAACAAACCATTATCCTAGGGTGCTTTCCATAAGTCACCTCATTAACATAAACCCAGCTGTAGTGGAAATGGGTTTGTTATGAATAACAAAATGCCTGTTTCATCTTAATGGCTCTGAAGCAATTTCTGGAACTGAGGACCAGAGACAAAATGTTAAGACAAAAGATGCTCCTTTGCTCTTATTACTCATGAAATTTGAAGGGTTTTGGGAGCTGCGAGCCAGGAAAGATCAAATATGTATTTATTATAAATGATAATATCACAAGCAAATACAAACATATATACTTGTTAACAAAAGTGGCATCCTACATACATCACTCTGCACCATGATTTTTCACTAAACAATATATCTTGAGTGTTTTGCTGTATCTTATCATAGAACTTATCTTTTTCTTTTCTTTTTTCCTTTCTTTTTTTTCTTTCCTTTTTTTTGGGGGGGGGGGGGGTACTACTACCTGATGTTCCGCTGTGTGGACGCACTATGATTCAGTTAAAAAATTCCTATTGCTGGATATTTGTCATCCTCACCTTCAAATGTGCCTGGTGTTCCCAATTGCTGAGATTTCCTTAGATACCAGATGAAAATTGGATGCTTTTTAGGCTTTCTGCCTTTGCCTGTGTAGGATCTGGTTTTCTGGAACATGCTAGAACAATTTCCACTTGTCCATCTACTTTCTGACATCCAAAGTTCCTTTTGTTCAGCACTTAGTAGCATAGAAGTATCATCTTCAAATTCAAGGAGCATTTGCTTGTCTGTCTAGATGTCTTCGGGTGGGTTTATTCTCACCTCAAA
The DNA here is from genome assembly GCA_004024845.1 of Tonatia bakeri. Taxonomy (NCBI): domain Eukaryota; kingdom Metazoa; phylum Chordata; class Mammalia; order Chiroptera; family Phyllostomidae; genus Tonatia; species Tonatia bakeri. The sequence goes on from PVIA01012762.1 coordinate 24,494, forward strand.
CACTTCCACTGCCCTTGTCCCGACTTTGATCACATGCCTTCAGAATGAAGCAGCTCGGTTTTCACCAATGAAAATAATCTTAGAATTAAAGGGTGGAAGATAGAATTGTTGACATTGCCAGATACTAAAACAGAAAAACAAAATGCTCTAAAGATTTGCTGAGGCCATCGAGCAAGATAAGACATTGCTCTCTCTGGCTTTCGCCTCTCTATCTGCAGCTATAACTATTCCAATACCATTTCTGCCTCTCGATTTCAACTCAGTAGGCCTAACTGCTGTTTTCTTAATTTATAGAAATTGTTAGCACCATTAATGCAGATACATCAAGGGCCCTGAGGGAGCAGTAATGTCCCTGCTGTACACTTAAATTGATCTAGTCATTCGGTTCATCAGCTGAGTGAGTCACAAAATGGACTTCTGAGAGGCTGCAAAACAGCGATTGAGTTTGGGCTCTGTGGTCACACAGACCCAATGGCTATTCCACTTTCCAGTTACATCACCTTCAGCAAGTTACTTAGCCCTTCTAAACCTTCCTTCTTCCATCCACAAAATATGTGTGCTTTCCAGGTTTGTTATGAGGTAAAGCACCTAGTATAGGGCCTGGCACATAATCAGCATGCACCGAATGTGGCTATTATTAACTAGCACTTATCACACTGCTTGGCAGCTAGTGGATGCTCAGTAAATAATTAGTCAATGAATGAATTGAATGAACACTTTCTTTTAACAAAGAGACTGAATTTGATTAAGTTCTGGGTCCCCAACTGGTCTATGAAATCCAAGAATAGAGACACCCTGTCTTTGCCACTCCTCCTTTTATCTCTGGGTGCCAGACGATGTGCCTGGCTCATAGAAGAAACTGACAAATTCTCATTAACTAAATTTTCCAATAAAGGAATGAGCAAATAGAAAAAAAAGTTTTTTAATGCAACTATCAAGTTTATGTTTTTAGGAAAGTCCATTTGCCATTGTAAGAACATCCTTTGTTCCTCAAACTTTGGTCTCCAAATAAACTCTTCCAAGGAGCAAATTCTAGGCAAAGATTTCATGACTAGCCATAGCCAATTAGGTCCTCACTCAGTCTTGTCTGTCATGCCCCCTCTAGCTGCATGTGTGCTAAGGACAAAAGGAGAAATGGGGAAATGCTGTATTTAGTAGTTGGAAAGTACCTGTCCTAGGTAAAATGGTCTTCAGGCTACTTGTGTGATGAGGGTATTAGTGTGGTTTGGCAGGCCATCAATCTTCAAAATGCTTTGGAAAAGGAAAAAAACTGGTTCTTTTATCCAGGAAGCTTCCATCGTATGATGTCCACTAATAAAGTCACCCAGAGAAAAAGGAACCATGCAAAAATAATTTACAATTATCTGTTGTTTTTCTGTGGATACAAACCTGGTAACACTAGATTTAAAAATTCGGTTGTTTTGTTTTTTGGTTTTTGGGTGTCTTTCTTTCTTTCATTTGTTTGTTTGTTTGTTTGTTTGGGGGTTGTTGTTTTTTGTCTTTTTGATGTGCCTTAAGGCTGAGGAGTGATTACAATAGGTTTGTCCCCATTTTGCCCAGTCCCACATGACATCAAATATTATTATTACAATACATCCTACAATACATTATGTCCAGTCCTCACTGGCTTCCTTCAGGGTCAGTAGCTTGTTGTGACTTCTGTTTCCCAAATGCAAAGATGAAGACAAACGTGAGAAACACTGCAGAGATCACAAGATACAAACCCCATGATTTCCAATTCCAAAATTAATGCTACTTAATACCATTCTCTCCTGTAATGAGATGTTTTTATCTTGCAATTATAATGAAATATTATCATAGGTGATGAAATAACTTTAAACATTAATCTGTCAACTCAAAATAGACAAAGAGGTTAGGAAGTTTCGGGGTAAGAGTGTGGGAGTTCCAGGTAGCAAGGACTGAGAAAAAATGAGAGAAGAGTGGAAAATAATTGTTATAAATAGAAGTAAATCAAGAGTTTCTGTGACAAGTGGTCAGCTGATTTTAAAGGTCCATTCACACTTGTGGTGAATATTTGTCACTTGTTGAATACCCAGCATTCTTACATCTACGTATCCCCCCACCTTACAAGGCAGAGCCTATCTCTTGCTATCAAAATTGAAAGTACCTAAAATTTATTTTCCCAGAACCCCTGCATCTGAGCATGAGGCAAACCTTGGTTCTACTATTTACTCATGTTCATTGCAAAAGTCAAGTCAGAAATTAGTGATATAAACAGGAAAAGAACACGGAGAATCCACCATGACTATAGTAACCTCATAACAGCAGTTATTGGAGTGATTCTGGTGGCCTATCTGGTCTCAGCATGAATGGTGTTAATGGCAGAAGTGATGTCCAGGGTGGCAGCAGTGGGGGCTCATAGGACCCGTTCTGTGACCTCCATTTTGGTAATGACTCTGGTTCTGTGACTTCAGAGCCTGGCTGTCTGATACTCTCAGGGTATCTGTGGGCTCCCAAACATCTTTTAGTAAACTACGTTGTATTTGTACTAGCCTCGGTTAGTTCCAAATACCCACAACCAAGAATCCTGACTGAAACAATATGTAAATAATAACAGTAATGATGATAATAATAACTAAAATAGCTTGAGAGCTTATGATATAACAGTCCACTCTGCTAAATGTTTTAAATCATGTTACTCTTTAAGTTCTCAGTGCAATCCAGTTACTCCCCATGTTACAGATGAGGAAACTGAGAGGTGACGTGGCTTGCTCAAAGACAGAGTGCAGAAAGTGGCAGAGCAGAGATTTGAACCCATGAGTGCAACTCCAAAACCTGTTCACTCAATCACTAACCTTGAATGTATAATTTAGGGTCATTTGTACTCAAATGTATACTTTAGGGTCATATTTTTAAAAATGTAAATGTCTATAGATAGTCATTTTAGTCAGGGTTCTCCAGAGGCACAGAACAAATACAGTGTGTGGAACAAGAGATTTATTTTAAGGAACTGGTTTAGCAAATCGTGAGGGCTGGCAAGGCTGAAATCCGTAGGTCAGACTAGCAGGCCAGAGACCCAGAGAAGTAATGTTGCATCTCAAGTCCAGAGGTAGTCGGGAGGCAGAATTCTCTCTGTAGGTGTCTGTATCCAAATTCCTTCTTCTTATAAGGACATCATACTAATGATTTCTCTTAAATTCAATTACCACTGTAAAGATCTTGTCTACAAAAATGTTCACATTCTGAGGTCCTGGCGGTTAGGACTGCAATGTATGAATTTTGGAGGGGACATAATTCAGCCCATAAAAACAGTAATTTCAATGCAACAGTTTGGAAAGCACTTTAATGTAAATGTAATCTCAGGATCTTCTGAGTTTGGATGATATACCTAGAGGTTTTTTGGAGGGTGGGTGCAGGGCCTCAGTTTTTAAAAGACCAGTCCTGCCCATAGCTATCATCAAAACGGTAACCATGACATTATTGGTGGCCAAGGTGCCCTGTGTTCTGATTTAACAGGCTGAGGTCTGTGAGGCCCAGCTGCAGGGACATTTCAGGTTGTGTTTTTCGCAAAACGTCCACGAACTGGTTGCACTACAGTTGACAAGTCCTTCAACACATGGGGAAAAGAAAGTGAAATAAACTGCATTACAGCACAGTGAAATGGCTGCTCAAAGTAGTCTTCCTGTTCAAGACCTGGTGGCTTTTGACTATAACCTCACAGCAAAGGTTTGGAACCTGAGGGGCTCAGGCAACACAGTGAGGTTGGAGCACACCTCTTTTGTCATTTTTCCCACGTGTCCATTTGTTACCCCGTGGTTTCCAGTAGGGGTGAGTGTTTGCGAGCACCACCTCAACACTTCCATCAGGAATTTAATAGAAACAAAACCACTTTGCATTAGTAGAATGCTCTGTGCTTTCAAAGGGCTTGTGCATGCATTTGCTCATTTCATCTAAATCCTCCTTGATTGGCTTAAAACTTAAATCAGCTTTCCAACCTAACCATCTTTGAGTGCAGTTTAGGAGCAGAAAACACATGACCCGAGGTGAGGAAATTGCTCTGAGAGCATTCTGTAAAATCAAGGCACCATTATTACACAAAGTCATAAATAGTGAGGCTACTAAGTTAAATCCTTAAGGGAATTGTGGCGATCATCCCAAGATTTTCAATCTCTTACTGTTTGTTTGTAACACCACTTTCTACAGGGCTAGCTCTTTAGTCCAATTTCACCTATTAAGATCTTCAGACAAAAAACGTGCTACCGTTCCCCTTCTGCTTTTCTGTTAATAGCCAGGCCTATGTATTCCCTTTAAAGAAATACTGAGGGCGATTTGTGGTCAAAAGATCCTAAACTGAAAGTACTTAACACAATTATATGGGGCCTGAATATTTCTCCTTACACAAGGCAGATGGTGATTTCTTTAAAAAAAAAAAAAACTAGTCATCTGTGTTTCTGCCTGAGTGCTTTCTGAAGCAGACATGAAGTAAAAATGAATTTCTATTTTGTTTCAGTCTGGGAGCCTGTTACATTGACCAACTTTAGGGGGGTAAGAGAAGATCACCTAATTTGTTCAAATATAACCACAGGATGTACAACAAAGGCATTGGCTGTTTGAACGCTCTGCAGGAAAGCTTTAAATAAATGAACACATGCAGCATAATCTTGAGAACTCGCTTGTTATTCTGCTGGTGGAGTCTGTAGCTACGGAGACATCTGTGATGTGGGATAAGAAAGATTTTTTTTCTGAAATACAAAAAGTACAGAATAGAAGATCATTTTTTAAGATATAAAATGTAAGAAACAACCGTATTCTTTGCCCATATGTTTTTATATGATTGATTGTGAGACCGCAATTCAGAGTTGATTATTTTTTCTGTTTACTTGGTGTTGAAAGATAAAAATGAAATTCATTAAAATATGTAAGGAAATAGCTGATTTCATATAACAAATGTGGAAGGTACTGCCTGGGTTAATAATACAACGTGCCTCTAATCCTGGATTCTATGTAATTATGGTGTGCAGACATATTCCTGATGAGGTGGGAGTGCAGGTAAACCCTTACTTCAAAGATACTTTCTGCTATTGATTTGATCATATAGTCCCACGAAGCAAACCCTAATGCTTTTACAGCTCAACTAACATCTCTCCTATTTTAATATGAAATGTCTACCATTACCATGGGGGGTCTCCTGTGTTTCTTTTGAATCTGAATTTAAATAATCAAAACTGCTTTTCAAATACATGTATTATTACATGCAAAGTAAAATGGGTATTTGAGTCAAGAATCCACACAATAAAGACCCAAAAGCCACTTTCACATGGCAATTCAAGCTGCAGTGAGATGAGAAATGATAATAATAATACCAATTTTTATTGAATTCTGGTTAGGCACCAGACAGTATTCTAAATGCTTTGTATATGTTAATTCATTTAGTTCTCACAGCAACTCTTTGAGAATAAGTATTATTATGATTTCTCTTTTATAAATGAGAAAATGAAATCACAGAAATGTTAAGTAACTTTACAAGGACCAAACAGCTGGTGAACACAGGAACCGGACGGAATTCCAACCTCATCCGTGCTGATCCAGAGCCTAGGCCAGGAACCACTGTGCAGTGTGGACACTGCAGAAGCTTGTGGCAAGAAAGGAACACAGTGCATGACATGGTTCATCATGCCTGTAATATGATGAAATAAAACAAAAAAGATCAAGAGAACCCCAAATGGGGTATTTGGGGGGGCTTAGTATTAAAAAAAATTTTCCTGGGGACTTCATGAAAACATGCCAATGAAAATATCTTATGAGCTTATAATGAACTAGCTAAAGGGATAGGATAAAAAATATTCCAAACCCAGGTAGAAAGCAGCGTTTGCAGAGGACCTGTGGCAAGACGAACACGGTGTCTGAGGGGCTGAAGCTGGAGTCAGAGTGAGGGAGCCTGAGGGAGAAGTGGTTGGAGCACAGAGGAAGCGCTCCACTCCACCATCTGTAGACAGTGTTAAAGGTCTAATTCTGTGTCCTAGAAGAAGCAAGAAACCATTGAGAGAATTTACGTTGGGCACGGGGGTGCGTGACATGAACAGAGGTGCACTTAGAAACTGGTCACCTGGCTGCCACTCTGGAAAGCACTTTGGAGAGATATAGAGTGGTGGCAACTAAAGATTTTTGACCAATGTTACTGCAGAAAACACTGCAGTAGCATTGGCCAAAAATGAAGAAATCAGAGTTATCAGTGAAGACAGAGAAAATTTAACTCATTCAAGGATGCTGCCATGTTAAAATTTAAAAAATAATAACAAATTAGATATTGGCAATTGGAGTAAGATGTCAAAGACAACTCTCGAATTTCTGACTAGTGCAGCTGTGTAGATGATAGATTTACATAAGGGCTCCTGCTGGAGATATTGAACTTGAGGAGGCTTTAGTCATCAACTGAATTTGTGAAGTTCATGGTGAGGCTATGGGTCTGAAACTTCAAGGTGAGCTGGACATAGACATTTGGATATTATCAAGGGAAAAAGCACAATAAAAGCCAAAGACATTGATACTAGGACCTAGCCTTGGGAGAACATATGTCTAAAAAAGAATTTTAAGACAGAGCTCCCAGATTAAGTAGGAGCATGACCAGGAGAAAATGGTGTGAGGGAAGCCAATGAAGCAGAGTTTCAAGAAGTAAGGCAAAGAAAGCAAGGTCAACTGATGCTGAGAGGTCAAGTAAAATGAGGACTGGGAAACTGAACAAAGCAAAAAGATAGTAAAAGCCATGACTATATTAACATAAACTCCCAGAAGTCAGACTGGAGTACAGTGAACAGGAAATGAGGAAATGCACAAACTATGGACAACTCTATTGAAACTTGGCTACAAAAAGAAGAGAGGAATTAGGGTAAAGCAGGAGAGAAATAATGGGATAAAGAGAATTACCTCAGACATAAAATTCAAATCTCCAATGACAGTATGTCAGAATCTGCCCACATTTCTAAACTATTGATCACCTACAGAACTGTAGTATTATACAAGATATAAGGAGCCTATAATTTATCATTAATTTGTACAGGGTCATATGAGTCTTATTTTTCTATCATATAGTGGTTCATTAACCTGGTCATGATTTTGACTACAGAGAGGCCCTATACATCTGGTTACTCAGAAAACAAAAAAAAGTGCATATAGAAGTGGGGGTTATTGTCCATCTCTTGCTTAAAAGGTTAAAAAAAAACCTTTATTTTAAGTCTCCTAAGTACCAGTCCATGGCCTGTTAGGAACTGGACCACACAGCAAGAGGTGAGTGGTGAGCGAGCAAAGCCTCACCTGTGTTTACAGCTGCTCCCGTTGCTCTCATTACCACCTGAGCTCCGCCTCCTGTCGGATCAATGGTGGCAACCATTGATTGTAAAAGTCATGGCTATATTAACATAGTCATCCTCCTAGATTCTCATAGGAGGATGAACCCTACTGTGAACTGCGCATGTGAGAGATGTAGGTTGTGTACCCCTCATGAGAATCCAGTGTCTGATGATCTGAGGTGGAGCTGAGGTGGCGATGCCAGCCCTGAGGAGTGGCTGCAAACAGTTTATCACTAGCAAAGAGGTTTGACTGCACAGAGACCATAATAAATCAATTGCTTGCAGATTCACATCAAAACCTTACCAGTGAGTGGCAAGTGACAATTAAGCTGCATCTGGTGGCAGGCTTTCAGTCAGAATCCAGCATTTATTTTAGTCCATGAGTGGCCCACCCATTATTTTATCTACCACTTCCATCTACGTCTCTTCCCCTCACTGGTCACTTGTCCCAGTCACAGTTTTGATAAGCCCACGTGCTAATCCTAACATGTGGTGAGTTGTATAATTATTTCATTATATACTACAATTTAGTAATAAGAAAAATAAAGAGGACAATAAATGTAATGTGCTTGAATCATCCTGAAACCATCATCCCGAAACCATCATCCCCCACTCTGGTCCATGGAAAAATTGCCTTCCACAAAAACCAGTCTCTGGGGCCAAAAAGATTGGGGACTGCTGACCTAAGCCATAATTATTTAAAAGTCTTCAGGCATCAACCATTCATTACTATTTTTGATTAAATATTTATTAAACACACTGTGTACTAGATAATGTGTTTGATGTTAAGAACATAAAGGTAAAAATACATAATCCCTGACCTCAAGATGTTCATCTAATGATAGAAGAGGAATGCATGTGAGGAGATGCCATTCATGTATTGTAAAATCGAGTAAAGAGATATGCGCAAAATGCTGTGTAGAAACGGTATGTGAAGCACCAGACAGAAAAAAGAGGGTATGCATCTGAGCGTGCACCCATATGAGCACCTATGGGGCTCAGTGATGGATTATTTCATGGAGATGAAACCCCCTGGACTGAGTCTTAAGTAATGTTAACAGCTTACATTATTGAGATGTCAGGTAAAGTGGTAAGCAATTTATATCTTAACCAGTTTATTATACCCATTTTAAAGATAAATAAATGGAGGCAGAAAGTGTTTAAACAACTGGTTTGTGATAGAACTATCTAATGAATGTGAGAGATGGGATTCAAACCCAGTTTCCCTTCAGAGTCTATCTTCTGTTCCCCTGTGTCATTTATACCATACACCACGGACCCTCATATGAGGGAGGACCCCAAAAGAGCCAGAATTATTGTCTAAAGGGTAAGCCCCTTATAGTACAGGCTTCCCCCACTAGGTGAGTGTTCTGGGAACCCATCTGTATCAGTGTACCAACTGGCATTGTTGTGAGAGGCTGCATTGGCTTCAGTGAATTTTTTTTGAAGACTCTTTCAACCCGTTTGCCATTTAATGATGGCTGATTTACAAGCACACCTGCCCACACCATGCTGAGTAGTCAGTAGCTTTTGACCAAAAATGGCATGATCCCCATCCCCACCCTCCCTATTCACTTGATCTCACCCCAAGTGACATTTTTTTTCTTTCCCTCAATGAAAAATGTCCTCAAAGGGAAACACTTTGCCAGTGTGGAAGAGTTGAAACAAAAAACAGCAGAAGCACTAAAAGGCCTCAAAACTGACTAGTCCAAAAACTGTTCTGAGCAGTGGAAAAAATGTTTTGGTAGGTATATTGCATCAAATGGAGAGTATTTTGAAGGTGACTGGAGTTTAAACATGTAAGAATAAGCACACAACTTTAATTTTTATGAATTTTAAACATGTAACAGTAAGCACACAATTCCAAATGATTTTTTGCCCCCTCTTCCCGTGTACCATGACAGGAAATTAGAAATTTGCCAAACTGTGTGTGTGAGTGTTGGTGATGGGGTAATGGGGTCAGGAATGGGATCCCAGGAATGGGATCGCTGGCCTGAAGATTGTTCCGTCTTACTTTTCTCTGCTTCCTAATTTCACTCTGATTGCAGGATAATGAAACAGTTATCCCAGAGTTAAAAAAGAGATGTGACCACTTCCCAGATTACTTTTAGGACATTCATAAGCAGAAAAGGGTTTACTATAATATAATCTATTATTCTGGCCCCCAGATTACCAATATAGAATAGAAATAGAATGAACAACAGGTTCTGTCCACTTTAAATTTTGGTAAAAATGGACTGAGGATAATTCTCTATTTAGGTTAATAAGTCCAATTTGAGAAAACGGCTCACAGAGAAGCAATTCCTTCTCCTTCCGTGATGACTCCAAGCCAGGCTCCAGCGGGCCACCGGCAGTCATGACACCGAGGGCAATGCAGGTGATTCACAGCTCTGTGAGGAATTAACAGAGATCAAAAAGGAGAAACAGTGCTCACTTTGACAGGGGCAGATAGACATGAAGATCAATCATGGCTAGCTTCCAAAATACTGAATCAGGACAGAGGAAAATTCTATCTTATAAGCTGGGGACCTCAGCAACCATCCTGCGATCAAGGGAGGAATGAGGCTAATCGACTTCTCACCAATGCGACCCTTATCTAATCACTGAAGACACGAAAGGTCTAAATTCACACAGTATGAACTGCACGCATCAGGAAAGCAATCTCACAGAAGCTTTATCCTTAGGACCTGCAGTGGACTAGATAGGCATGTCCCCCCAGAATTCACATATTTAAATCTAACCCCCAGTGTGATGGCATGCATGAGATTAGTGTTCTTAGAAAAGTCTTGCAGTGGACTAGATAAGCATGTCCCCCCAAAATTCATATTTTGAAATCTAATCCCTAGTATGATGGCATGTACGACATCAGTGTTCTTAAAAAAGAGATCCCAGAGAGTCTCTTGTACCGTCTACCATTTAAAGACACAGCAAGAAGACGGCCTTCAGTGAACCAGGAAGGAGGACTTAACCAAACACTGAATCTGCTCATACCTTGATCTTGGACTTCCCAGCCTCCAGAACTGTTAGAAGTCAAGTTTACTGTCTGTAAGTCACCCAGTCTATGGCATTCTGTTATAACAGCCTAATGGACTAAGACAGGGCCTCAACCAACAGGAGGAGGGCCTAAAAGAAGCTGCTTTTGCTGTGGATTTTTGTTGTTGTTGAGAATTCTGGAGTGAGGATTTGAAGGAGATTATCTTTTAATGGACTAAGGTCATTAATGAGATAGTAGAAAAATGTCCAAGGGACTGGTGGGAGAAAGAAGACCTCCAAATATTAGATTTATTTTATGGGCTTCCTTCAAGTTGCCAAGCTTCTTGCCTTCTTGAAATGACAGAAACAAAGCACAAAATAAAGGAACAAGGAGAAATGGAAGGAGAACAGGCGGTGGCACGGGAGAGGAGCAAGCACGCTGCAGTAAAGTCATGAAGGCAGAGCAGAAACGTAAGGAGCAAAATAAAGCATGAAATTAAGTCTAAGAATACAAATTAAAAGATAATGTAATTAAAAAACAGCCTAAATGTATAAAGTATGTTAAAAATAAACCTAAGAAATAGAAGGGAAAAAAACCTAAAACCAGTAATTTTTTAAAATCAAAACATGAAAAAAGAAATATAAAAAGTTAAAGGTAAACCCAGCATAAATAAAAAATGTAGAAGATCTAGAGCCAGCGAGATAAAAAAACTAGGAACATGAAAGTCAGAGGGATGAAAGACAAAATCTAAAACAAGTATCTCCAAGTTAAAAGCAATACTTAGAAGTTGGGCATAAAATTCTTTTAAGGACTGTTTAAGATTTGTTTTTTTCCCTTAAAACAAAATAGAAAATAATTTGAGATAGAAAGTGAAAACAAGAGAACAACAAGAATTTTCAAGAATTAAGCAGAATAAAGTGGAAATAGAGAAAAAATAAGTAATCAGCATACACTATGGCAACAAGAAATTTTAAAATAATATTGAGATGCTAATTTGTACCTCGGCATATGTTCTATGCCGAGCAATAAGCCAAACATGGGAAAGAAATGAACTAGTAAATGACACTCTGAAAGTACATCCTTGGTTCTTGTCCATCCTTTGAATTCTTCAGTCCTAAAAAAGAAGAGGAAAGAGGAGAGGAAGGGAGGGGAGGGGAGGG
>PVIA01012763.1:0-35923 GCA_004024845.1 Tonatia bakeri
ATCTCCTGCCCCGCCCTGCCCTGCCCTGCCTCTCTGCGCCCCACCCCCGGACAGCCGCTGACCCTCTTCCAGTCTCTGTGTTGGTGTGGTTCTGCACGTTCAGTGCGGGGGGAGGGGAGTGCGGGGGGGGGGGTGGAATCACACCCTGCATGGTCGCCAGCGTCTGGCCGCCTTCCTCACACAGCGGGATGTCTCCAAGGCCGTCCGTGTCACAGCGTGTGTCAGCGGGCACTGCCCCGTGTAATGGCGTGGGGCCCCTCTCATGGGAACGCAGCTGACCAGGTGAACATGGAAACTTCAGCTCAGGGCTCCACGTTGTAGACACACGTGTGGATCCCGGTGAACATGGGCAGGCGCCCACTTCACGTGGGACTGCGCCGGCCCCTTTGGGCCGAGTGCCAGGTGGTGGTCCGGCTTAAAGACCGTTAAACAGGGTATTTCATTAGCCCCTTCTTCTGAAAGTCAAGGTGCTGCTCAAATTGCTTGCGGACCGCCGCAGTGCCCTTTGCTCCGAGGGCAGCGCTGGGCTGACAGGAGGGAGCGGTTTCCAGTTCGCTGTCGTAAGCTCTGGGCAGTGGCTCGAGACTGCCACGTGTCAGCCTGGGATGTGAGTGCGCCTGGTGGTCAGCAGGAAAGGTCACGTAGGAGGCCTCCCTGTCAGCCCCCACTGTTGTCTCCCGCCATGAGGACAGGGACGGGGACACCCCTCCTTCCGGGCTTCCTGGCAATAGGTTCACACACCCGTCGCCACCCAGGGCCATTGGCCCCGCTTCTCTAGTGAGGGTCAGTCAAGTGCCACCGACGGCTCTGGAAGACAGTCATGTAAACCACACTTGAGTGAGGAGACCGAGTGCCCTGCCGACAGTGTGACGGCAGGCGGGATGGAAGGCCGGGCGCTAGCTCTGCAGAGGCCCAGGAAGGATGGTTCCGGCTGTGTGTCTGGCTGGTGTCCCTCCTCGGGCCTCCCGCTTCGTCAGGTTTGAGTGACGTGAGGAGGCTTCATCCAGTCTGCAGTTCTTGTGTGCAGACGCCCCAGCTCTCGTTTCTTGCTCATGCTTCCTCCCTCCAATGACGACCAGTGGATCCCGGCTGCGTCCGTGGGGAAGTTGGCCCGCCGCGTCCTTGACTCTTGGCCGGGATCAGCTGCGTTCGCCCGGCGACGCTGTGCTGCTCAGCTGCCACGGCGAGCGTGGGCCTCCGAGAAACCTCGGGGTATCCAGCGGTGTTTGTCTGGCTGAGCTTTTGCCTGATGATGTGAGGCTGAGGCTGAGCCGGCAGCATCGGGGGGAGCAAGGAGCCTGGGAGACGGCCCTAGGCTCGGGTGTGAGACGGGGCGAAGTTTTTAAGGAGGAGGGCGTTGCAACAAGACTTGGGTGCACCGTCACGACGAGGGTGGTGAGCCCAGGCGGCCCTCGCCGAATGCCCCCTGCGGGGCGGGTTCGACCACAGACATACATTTCTCGCAGTTCTGGAGGCCGGGGGTCTGAGGTCACGGTGCCGGCAAAGCCAGTCGAGGGCCTTCTTCCCGGATTGTCGGCAGCCACTCACTCACGGCCTTTATTCTGCACACACGCGTAGGGGAGGGGGTGGGGGAAAGACGGGGCAGAGCTTTCTTGTGTTTCTTCCTCCTCTCGTCGGAACCACAGTCTTACCCCCTCAGGGCCCCACCCCACGACCGAATTTAACTGCATTGGCTTCCTGACGGCCCCTCAACAGACGGACACCGTCACAGTGGAGTTAGGGCTCCAACATGTGGGTTTGGAGAGGACGCTGTTCAGGCCGTGCCGCAATGGTGGTGGAGATGGTGATGGTGGTGGTGGCGGCGGAGGTGGTGGCGGAGGTGGTGGTGGTGATGATGATGGTGGTGATGATGATGGTGGTGATGATGGTGATGGTGGTGACATTGGCAGTGGTGATATCACGGTGGTGACGGTGTTGGTGTGGTGATAATGTTGGTGTCGGTGGTGATGAGAGCAATGATGATCAATCCACTTGCACAGGAGATTAAAGCTCACACATTCTCTTCCTGTAAGTTTATTGAATGAATAACAACCCAACGAGGTTGACATTTTTATCCCAATCGACAGGAGGCATGGAATTAGAGAGATGGGTGCCAGGATTTCAGAAACAGTCAGTGGCCGAGTCTGGGGTCCGGGCCCCTCACTTGCAGTCTGGTGCCCCGGGGCGGGGGCGGGAGCAGGGGGCAGTCCCGTCTGGCACGTAACTTCTCTTGCTTCCTGGTGTGGAGTGAACCTCGGGGTCCTTCACTTCTTGAACTGCTCAGTCCACGGGCACAAACACACCTTAATTCTGAAGATGAAGAGAAACAGAAGTCCGTGGAAGAATCCTGGAGCTGTGGAAGCCCCGGGCGAAGGGGAGGGCGGTAACGGGGAGGGGCAGAAGTGGCTGCTGGAATCCACCATCCCACCAGCATGTACCGAGCCCTGTCAAAGCCTCACTGTCTCCTGGGTGCTGGGGAGACGCCCGTGAACACAGCACCCCCGCTCTCGTGGGCTGAACGCCAGTCAGACTGATCACAACCAGGGAAACAGACACATGTCTGAGGCGTCGGGGCTGGTAGGCAACAGGAAGGAAAATGTGGCAGGTTGAGAAGAGGGGAGCCAACAGAGGGGGTGTTGTGGCAGGAGGATCTTTAATGGGGGAGCTCAGCACGGCTCCCGATGTGTGAGCAGAGACCGGGGAGTGGGCCATGCAGGTACCTGGGGGGAAGCGTTCTGGGAAAGGGACTGGCATGTGCAAAGGGCCTGGGGTCAGGGTGCGTCTGGTGTGTTTGGGGAGCAGTGAGGGGGGCAGCTGGCTGGGGGAGCAGGGTGGGGGCGGCTAGGGGCCACGTGACAGGGCGAGGACTTAGGGTTCAGTCTGCGTGAGATGGGAAGTACCCACAGGGCAGAAGAAAACTCTAAAATGGAAGTGAACCCGTTCCTGTGGCCGACCCCAATCATGATCCCGTGTGAGAGCAGCCCGTGCTGCCGGCGGGTGAGGAACGCAGATGGAAACTGGTAGAGATTAGGACTCAGGCCTCTCTGAGGCAGCACAGCATCCATGGCTGCGCTCTGAGGTCTGGAAGCCACAGGACTCACGGGGTCCTCAAGTTAAATTATCACTAAGTGAAACTTAAAGTTCCATTCCTCGGTAACATGACCAGTATTTCAGGTGCTGGGTGCCCCCTGCATTGGACCTCGCTGCCCTGGAAGCACCTGGGGTTCTCCCGTCCCCTGCACCACACTTCAGGTGGTGAGGCCGTTCAACAAGCTTCAACTATTCAGTGTGTCCGCCTGAGCAAACAGCGTCCAGCCACCCCTGAAACTGTCCTCCCGCCAGGGCATGTGGGCGAGACCAGGGCTGGTGCCCAAGAAGCCCCCTGCAGCCACCACGGTCGAGTGCACGCTCCCTGCCTGGCTGTGTGGAGATCATGGGTGGATGGGGGGGCTCGGGGAACCTGCCCGTCGTGCACAAGGAAGGAGAGTCATAACTGGAGGCAGCGTGTCAAGAACTAATATTTCACAGAACAAAATCAAGACAGAGCCCCAGGATCGTGCTGCTGAGAAACAGGAGATACAGCCCCAGGAAGGCGCTAAGTATGGACCGTGGTCGGGGTGTGGACGGGCTGGGCAGAGCGGCAGCTACAATCCAGATGTACGGCATTCAGAAGAGCAGAATTGACTTCATACTTTTAAAGAAAACCACTAGCGGTCCCCTCTCCCTTACCATGATCTCACCTTTGCCCAGTGAACTCCTATTCACCCTTCAAAACCCATGGTCTTTCTCTGCAGGAGGGGTGCCTGCAGCCTTGTGGTGCCCATGTACTGTGATCTGTACCTTTTACATGTTGTCTTAGGATGGATGGTTTCTGCCTCAGTTTCCCCAGGTACACGGGACAGTTGCTGGAGGAGAGGCAGCAGTGTCTCACTGGTCTTTGTGGTCCAGTCCTGGGCTGCTGCTGACCAGTGGAAAGGTGGGGCTGGGCGGAGACCTTGGATGCAAGTTCCCTGTAATTCCTCACTCTGGCCACTAGGTGGCAGTGCTCACGCGGGCCAGCGTGGGGCGGGCGTGCAGAAGTGGGGGAGTCCAGGGTGCTGACAATGGAGGTAGGATGTTTGCAGATCTGCTGTTTCTGTCCCGAGGAAGTGCCTGTCCCTGAGTGTAAGTCCTCGAATGGTTCGTCCATCAGAGGTGAAGGAGGAAGGCCCCTGCGTTCATTGACGGGGTGTCCCAACGAGGCCCCGCAGACCCAGAGATTAACCCGCAGACCTTCGCTCACCACGGTTCTGGGGCGGGCGGCCTGAGGTCAGGGGCCGGCCAGGTCCAAGTCTGACAAGGACCCTCCTCACCAGGCGGCTGGTCCGGGCTGTCTGCTCCCTGGCCCAGGTCCTCACACGGGCATTTTACCGGCGCGCGTGCAGGGAGGCCGAGAGAGGTGGGGAGGGCAGGAGAGACCACTGGGGCGTCTCCTTCCTGTGTCTCGGAGGTGGAGTGGCCGTGGGGGGATTGGGAGTTAAGGGGTGAGACAGGCGATCTGTGCGTGTGTGCGTTGCAGAACTGCTGGCCGCACAGCGAGGTTGTGGACACCTAGCCGCACCCCTCGCACACTTACCGTGTGTGCGTGTGTGTGTGGCGAGAACTTGTGAGTTCCACTCTCGGCAGCTTCCAAGTGTGCGGTGCAGCGTTGCTCACTGCCGCTACCGACTTGTGCGCAGATCCCGGGACTCACTGACCTTGGACCTGGAAGCCGGACCGTGGACCAGCCTCTCCCACTTCCCCACCTCGGAACATCCCTCCCCCCTCCCAGCCGCCGCAGCCACCTTCCGCCGGTTCCTGCAACTTGGTCCTTTTCAGGTGCCGCGTGTGAGTGAGGTCTCACAGTGCCCATGGGCACTGGGGCTGCTGCAGCTGCCCTGCCCCTGGCAGGTGCGGCCCGTGGTCGCTGCTGGGCTGGACTTCTCTGCTGGACTCTGGACTCCTGTCCACAGTGGGAGTCACATGCTTTGGGGAAAGATGACGGGAAACTCTCGTTCCACTGAGATACCCAGATGTCTCTTGTTATCAGGACACCAGTCCCATCGTGGAGCCCCCCTCGTGATCCAATGAGACCCAAGTTCCCGCCTCCTAACACCATCCCTCTGGGGGTTCGGGCTTCCACCTGAACAGGGTCTCGAGGGGGACGCAAACTTTTGCCACAGACAAGATCAGGAGAAGCCTTCCAGGCCAAGGATGTGAGGTTTTCTCAGTTTGCTTTGGTCCCCTGCACGCTCCCTGAAGTGTCCCCAGGACCCTTTGGTCCCCTGAAGTTCCACAGCACTTCGCTGTCAGTGTGACCCTGTCTCACCGACGGAGCTGACCCGGGAGCGGTCATGTTCGTGTGCACGCCTGTGTCAGGCTCTGCGCCTGGGCCGTGCGTGCGGGGGGGATATCTATCTCATTCATCACAGAATGCTCCGGAGCTTTCTAGAAAGATGGAGGAGAGGACTGACACTAACTGAGGGCCCACTATGGCCCCCACGGGGGGGCCAGTAGATGGTCTGAGGTGGGGGTGAGGAAGACTGTGTTTATAAGATTATTTACTTATTTATTTATTTATATTAGACAGAAGGGAAGGGAAGAAGAAAGAGAGGGAGAGAAACATCAGTGTGTGGTTGCCTCTCACGCACCCCCTACTGGGGACCCTGCCCTCAGCCCAGGCACGTGTCCTGACTGGGAATCGAACCAGTGACCCTTTGGTTTTCAGCCCACGGTCAATCCACTGAGCTACACCAGCCAGGGCCCGGGGGTGAGGGAGACTTTGAAATTCGTGTCTGCAGAGACCCTTTTTGTGCTGTGTAAGGTCCCGTGTTCATAGGTGTCAGAGGTTGTTTGGAGTCACCTTTTTGCTCACCCCAAGGGGGAAACAGTAACCAGGCAGAGTATTGGGCGCCAGGGCTGGGGACCCATGCCTTAGGGACGCCTTCCCAGACCCGGGCCGGGCAAGGACCCTGAGGCTGGGTGCTGAGTAGGGTCGAGGGGACCAGGCAGCAAGTCAGCAAAACCCAAAGGCCTGGAGCACGGAGACCCGGGGGCAGGGTGTGGCCTTCAGTGACCGGTGGCCTGGACACGCCGGGTCCTGAAAGCTCTCCGGCAAAACCCAAAGTCTTGCGTGTGCAGTGAAGAGGAGCGGCCTGGCCCCATCACCTGGTTTAGGATGGAGGAGATTGCTCCTGGGTTCCGTGGGTGTCTGTCCTTTGCCTTCGGAGCCTGTCCTGTCCCTGCCTCCCTCTGTCCTGGCTGCTGCCCCACAGCCCGGCCTCGAGTGTCTCTCTGGGACTGGCCCCCAGCTCTCCCTGCTGCTGGCTTCGGTCCCCCACCCTGTGGCCGGCACCTGTCCCAAGGGCCCCTTGCGTGGCTGTCCTAAGGTCTGCCCCGTGTCTCCCCCTCCCCCACCGTGTCCTGTGCTGCCAGTGTGTGGAATGGTGTCCACCAGCCTGACTGGACCTCCAGGACCTTGGGCCAGCGTCACCCATGACAGGCAAAGCTGACCCTGCTCCTGGGTCCCGAGGAGGTTGTGAGCCTGGGGGATACCCAGGGACCAGCGATGACGCAGCCCCCATCTGAAGCTCCTCGCTGGGGAGGGTCTCGCTCAGGGCCCGCCCGCCGGCCCGCAGCAGAGCCAAGATCTCGGGGAGTGGCTTTGGGTCCGTTTTTCTGGCGGCCCCTCGACTTTGGATTTTCATGGGATTTTTGCTCTTCATCAAGGGTTCTGTTCGAGGGACCTTTTCTTCCTCCTCCTCTCAGTCCTGAAAGCCTCCAGGCATGTGCTGGTTGGTGACCCTCTAATGTCCCTCCCAGACAAAGGCGGTACTGACCAAGGACTTTGTTCAAAGCCCAGGGTCCCGCTGTCTGCTGTCCTGGCGGGTCCCGGTGGGCGGGCATCCAGTGAGGAGACCCAGGGTCTGGGCGGGACGGGAGAGCCGGTGTGACAGATCCTGGGCTTCCCCCTGAACAGCTGCAGCCAAATGCCACGTTCCCAAAAAGGTCACACCCATCAGAGTCCCCAGGAAGGAAAGGGACAGCGAGGAGTCGGGCCCAATGAGGAGTGACGTCCCTGGAGGAGGTTCAGGGCTGACCCCATCGTATCAGGGACTGACATGGGTGAGAGTTCATCCCACCCACTGTGCGGGGTGTTTGGTGCGTTTTCTCTGGTCCGAAGCCCCAGCCCTCCCCTTCGCTGGGCCCACGCCCTCCCTCAGACCCCTGCCGGCCCCCCTCCCCATCCCCCCATGCCGGCGGCACCCTGGGTGGCCTTGGGTGCTGACGTGGTCATCAGAAGCCAGAAGCGCTGCCCACAGCCAGGGAAGTAAACAGGTGCGTGGGCGGGCGGCCTCCCTCCTGGCGCTGTCGTCAGCAGGTATTTATAAACTCAGGTGGGTTTCAGTTCACGACTCTCCCTCGTTTGTTTTTCTAACGTGTGGAGAGCCAGCCCCAGAGAGCTGGCATTTAAGGGATGATACTTATTCAAGACAGAGGGCTCTCAGCCAGCTGGGGTGTGTGTTCAGCCAAACCGGTCTGTTCTGAGAAGGGGGGGCCATGCTCCCCGGAGCTGCGGGCTGGGGGTGCGGGCATCCGTCGGGGTCTTTGGGAAGCGACCCCCAAGCGGTCTGTGATGGACGCCTCCAAACCCAGGAACCGCACACAGTACTGGCGGCAGCGGCGTGGGAGGGGGCAGCGTCTGGGGCTGGAGGTGTTACAGCCTTGGTGCTTGCGGAGGACGTGGCTGTGAACGTGGGGTGCAGACACGTCTTCCAGCACCAGTGTCCGCTCCTTCGGGTCTGCGCCCAGAGGCGGGGTCGCTGGGTGGGCCAGTGGTGGTCTGTTTTTCGGAAGAACCTCCGCACCGCCCCCACAGCAGCTGCCCCTCCTTGCACTCCCGCCAGTGGTGCCCAAGGCTCCAGCGGCCCCACGTCCTTGCCAGCGGCTGTCGTTCCCGTTTCTGTCCTGTTTATACAGGAGCCGCCCTCGTGGGTGCGAGGGATGCGTTGTGCTGTTACAGAGCTTTGCTTCTGTGATCGGGGCTATGAGAAGGGCTGGAGCCCGTGAAAGGGCGTGGTCAGGAGACGCCGCGCCCCTCGGGGCGGGCCCATTCATCCTGCTGCAGGACCTTGGAGGCAGGGAACCAACAGGAGACTGACCGTTCAGGGAGGACGCGGCTCACACCCTGGAGGCCCGGGCAGGTGTGGGCGCCAGCCTGACTTTGGAAAGCGGCCGGAATCTATGGAACCCATAGCTGGTGTCCTGGGAGTCTGCCCGAAGCCCGAGACATGGGTCCTGCCTGTGACGTGGCCCAGTCCTCTGTCCCTACCGCCTCTGCAGCTGGGACGACAGACAGGGGACCCAGCAGGTTGCTGCTTCTGCTGCCAGTGGGGTTTGAAGACCCCTACCCCGCCCGTTCCTGGAGGGGCTGCAGAAGGGCCGCCCTGATACAGGCTGGGTGGAGGCCCTGACGGGCATGCGGGCCCGGGCAGGGGGTTCTTGGGCTGGAGCCTCGTCCCGTTCTGCACAGAAGGTTACGGGGTCCATCCCCAGTCAGGTGCACACCGGAGGCCACCGATCGGTGTCTCTCTCCCAGCATTGTGCGTCTCTCGCTTGCTCTCTCTCTCAAAATCAGTAACAACGTATCCTTGGGTGAGGATTAAAAACACAACACAAAAAACAAACAAAGCTGACGCCTCTGGCACTCGGGGTCTCCTGGGCCCCTTTTGGGGACCGCGGCCTTGTTTCTGCTGGGAGCCTTTCTGCAGCCAGGGCAGAGCCGGCTGTCCTCCAGACGTCCCTGGATTTCCAAGAACATCAGCACTTCAGCTTGAAAAAGACGTTCCCAGGGAAGGAGCGGTGTCACAGAGATGGAGGTCGGCGCAGGAGGTCTCAGTGGGGCTCGTGGAAACGGGTCGTGAATGTTGCACACGGAGACGCTTCCGGAGCTTTTTAAAGAGATAATGTTTGTGATGCTGATTTTGAGTCCACGGCCGGTGTGTCCACGGGCTTGACGAGGGTGGTGTTTTCACTCTTTCTCTAAAACGCCGGGAGGGGCGGGTAGTCACCTTGGCAAAATGGTCAGGGGGGTGGAGAGGGCGGCTGTCTCGACAGGCTGTGGCCGTAGAGGCAGACCGCGGGCCCCCGTTTCCCCTCTGTCCCAACCAACCTAGCCCCATCGGCTGTCGCCTTGTGTTTGTAAATAAACTTTTATGGGAACCCAGTGCCCCCTGTGCGTTTACACGTTGTCTTCGCAGAGAGGAGCAGCTGCAGAGGTCACAGGCCGGAATCAGAGGGGGAGGGGCCAGTGCGTCTCGGTGGGAAGCGAGGTCTGACGTCAGAGGGACGGCAGACCCCTCATGTTGTCCGCCCGTTGATTCGCGGAGTCTGTCTTTGCAAATTTGCCTGCTCCCCAAAATTTACGTGCAACCCAAATAAAAACGTGTAGCGTTTCCCGCCTCCGTTGCTATTCCCGGTGACTGCTGCTGGGAAGGGCCCCCAGTGCGGGGCTTCGGGCTGTGCCCCTGAGCGCGGGGAGGCTGCACGGGATTTGGGGAGGAGACGCTTGTGCCGGATGAGCTGTGTCCGGGCCCGATGGCAGGGCCGTTCGCTGTGGTTCAACGTCAGCGAGCCGACAGTAAGCCCTGAACACGGTGCCCATAATCACAGAAGAGGCAGGCCGTGTGACCATCAGCCGGTGATCACAGCGGGGGCCCACCTGTGTCTCCCTAGGAGCGCTGGCCCACGGAGGGCTAGGTTGCTGTTTGCAGGGACCAGACAGAACAGGACTTCTGCGAAGAGTGAGAATGAGCCACGTGCGTGCCAGGATGGTGGGGAGCCCACGCCATGTGTGCGTCGCAGGGCCAGCCAGGGATGGATGCCAAGGTTTACAGGGTGGGTTTGCTTTTGCATTTAAATCCCGATGCAGGCTCGAGGCTGTCAGGCAGGACCTGTGCTCCCAGGAGTTCTTCAGCCAGGCCTTACCTGTCTGACTGTTTTCTAGATTTTTCCCACCGTGTCCGTTGCTGGTGTGCGAGGTGGGCACAGGCAAATGGAAGGGACTCAGGCCGCCTTCTGGGTCCTGCTGTTTGCTTATCACTTGGCCTGGAGAAGGTTCCGGGTGGCGCCTGCTGCCCCCAGGCCCCTCACCCGCCAGCACGCCAGGGGTCTGCTTCCTGCTGGTGGGCGGTCCTTCTCACAGCACGAGTGTTTCTGAGCCCGGGTCCCTGGGGCAGGGCGCCGTCAGAATGTTTTCTCCCTGGTCCATGAGCGGAGGGGACTAGTGGCCCGTGTGAGCCCCCACGCACCTGCCTCCCGTGTTGCAGGTGGCTCTGCACTTCCTCACCCACAGTGGAAGGCGGCTGAGAGTGAGGGTCCGGGTGGGCAGGGGCGGGCCATCCATCTGCTGGGTGCCACCCTCCTGCGGGCCAGGACAGCAGGGGGACGTCGGGGGGTGAGGCTGAACTCGTGGGCCCGAGAACACAGACCCTGGAAGACGCTGCCTGTGTCCTCAGGGTGTTGGCTTTTTGGGGAGACATAACTGGCCTCTATAATCCCTGGTTACGGTAGCCCTTTTGCAAAGGAGATGGCAGTTTCTCACATGGTGGTCATGCATAGAGGAGTCTTAAACTCGGACGGAAATGGCCGGAAACAGAGGGTGACAGGCACGTGCCCAGGCCAGGGCCCCAGGGAGGAAGGGAAGAGGCAGCCTCCGAGCACCACTGGCCGGCTGCAGGGACATCGGCCGGGATGTGAGTGTCTGGCTTTGCCGCCCACGGAAGCCGTTTGGCGGGTGCAAACGCTTCAGGCCTGGAGTCGGGGTCTGGCCCTGCGCTGTCTCTGGGGTGGGGAGGGGACGGCGCTGACCCCAGCCCTTTGGAAAGCACATCGCAGCGGCCCCCGCTGCCTGGTGCTCGTTGCCCATTGTTACATTGACACGGGGGACTAGCCAGCCCAGGTCTCCCGCTCCTGACGCCCGGCTCACCGCTGGGCCTGGACACACGTGGTGGATGGTCACCGAGCAGTGACGAGGCGTCTGCCTTCTCCTGGGCTGGACGCCAAGGGCTGGCGGGGAGAGGAGCCGCCCAGTTAAGCTGGTCCAGGTTCAAACAGAGCGATGCTGGTCCCTGGGATGCAGGTGATGCCCGAGGACCAGGTAGTGGCTGCGCAGTGAAACCCCGTTCCCCACCCGTTATATCCTCCACGGTCACACCCGCGACCCCTGACCTAGAACACCGGGATCGCGTCTCTGACCAGCCCCTCCTGCCACGCACTGCAGGCCTTTTCCTGCCTCCCGACATTTGATAGTTTTGCAAACATTTGGCTCCTGTTGGCTCCTTGGTATGAAGGTTGCCCATTGCTGTTACCTGTTTGGAGTTTGGGCTTCTCTGTCATAGATTTGTAATAATATAGTGGGTATTGCCATTCTTACCCACCGTAACACAGTAGGTGTTGCAATTCTTACCCACCGTAACGTAGTAGGTGTTGCCATTCTTACCCACTGTAACACAGTAGGTGTTGCCATTCTTACCCACTGTAACACAGTAGGTGTTGCCATTCTTACCCACCATCGGTTGGTTACAGATTATTTTTTCAAATTTGTCTTTCCTTTTAGCGTTGCCTGTAGTTTTCTAAAGCTTAGAAGATGGTATTGCGCTGTGTCATTTTTAGGTCCCCACCCCGGCTCGTCCACAGCTTTGATGACACACGTTCAGAAGTTTGCCACCTCTCCATTTTCCTTCTCTTCACCATTTCCTCACTTATCTTCATCCGCGTTTCCTTCCTTCCCAAATGGTGTGGTTTCTTGTGGGATCAGTTTTCTCTTGCTAGAAGGAGGTCCTTCTAGGTTTCCGGCTAGTCTGACTTTTCCGAGAACAGTCAGAGCCAGCCTTCTCGTCCGGAGGTTGGCCGTGCGTGAGAGGTGCCGGCTCTCGGTCGGCCGTTCCCTCCATCCAGCGTCTCCTTGTCCCCTGGCCTGTCTGGTTTCTCCGGGAAAGCGAGAGAATTCGTGTTTACAGGGGCAGAGGGTTGTGTATTGCCCAGGTGCTCCGTCTGTCTGCTTGGTGGGAGCACCCGCCTGCCTCCGGCTGCCTCCTCACCCCGTCTGGGCCCGGGGCAGGGGCTTATGCAGGCGACCTGCACTCACAGGCAGCATCCTTATTTTCCGGAGTGGCACGTTGTTTCATGACCCTGTAGTCAATGTCCTGTCTCAGACACAGAACCGGCCACTGTCCCCAGGGAGACCCCACTCCCTTTAGTGCAGGTCGGCACTGAGGGGTCGCCGTCCAAGTGCTCGGGGGCTGGGTTGAAAGGTCACACAGGCAGCCCGAGTCCCCCTGATGGGGGTGCCGCACTCCAGGGTGTGGCTCTTCTGAACGTTCCTGACCCTCCGGGCTGGAGCCTCAGCACTCCGTCGGCTGCGTCACGCTTCAGCTCATCCCACCTCGCGCACCCAAGACCCCCACGGGTGCCGGTGCCTCCACCAGAAGCGTGAGGCTCCACGGGCGTGCGAGCTCTGTTCACAGGGGTGCTTTGTGGGTGAGCCGGGACCACTGGGGGCGTGTGAGCGCTGAGTCCGAGAGCCACGTCAAGTGACTTTCTGACGTGTTTCCACCACCAGCTGAGTGTGCATGGAGGTCCACTTGTTTAATCTTATCCCTGATTTTTAATGATTGTTTTTACATTTCTGATTTTATTTGTGAGGGTTTAGAACATTTGCATCATTCTCAAAATGTTCAGACCTGTCAAACGAGGCAGATACTAGGAAACCCGGCGTTCTGCCCTCTCCCTCCGAATCGAGTCTGTCTGTTCCCCTCACACGACAGCTCCACGGCCTCGCCGTTTACAGAGATGCCCCGCCGGCGGCCTCGCCGAGACTCACGTGCCATCCAGGCGGCGGGGAGGTGCGGGTGGTGTGCCAGCGGCGTGGCGGGGGCACCTCCGCCGTTTCAGGGACTCAGGTGGAAGATCCCGTCACCGTCCCCTTCCCGTGAATCACGCCCCGTCAGAGCTCCAGAGATGAGTTCTGTGCGACCTCGTGAACGCTGGCGGGAGGGGTGGTGTGTTGCAGCGTGTGCACACACGTGTGTGTGGGATTTGGCCCTTCTGCTCTCTGCCACGTGCACATTCGGGATTCTCATAATCGCCAAGGGATCTCCATGCCTCCGTCCGCTCTGCAGCCACGTGACAGCGCGGTGAGGCGGACATGAAGGGTGTCCCCTATTCCGGCTCCCACCCCGTCCTTTCCAGGCTATTCCCACATCCTCTGACCTCTGTGCAGCCTCTGTGCCCGCCACACCCAGCGAGGGCCCAGTTCGGGTCTGCCCCCGCCCGGGGAGTGCTGGATGGCCGAGGGGGTCATCTGTGCCGCAGGATTGAGGCGCCTGATCCAGCTTACAGTGGCTTTGGGCCAGCCTCGGACGGAGGGGATTACTGTCATTCTTTCTTCTTTAACCCTTCCTGCAGAAAATAGGGAGGCCTCCCTGGATGCGCCTGGCTCCAGAAAGGAGGGACACTTCTGCCTGGTGGCAAGCGTGGCAGAGAGCATGGTGGACAGTGTGGTGGTGGGTGTGGCAGTGAGCGTGGCTGTGAGGAAGGACCTGGTGAACACATGGAAATACACAGAGGTGTCAGCAGGTTCGGGTGTGGTTCAGAAAGAAAGGAGATACAAGAAAACACAATGGACTTTCTTTTAAAAGGTGATGATTTGCTTCAGTGTAATTAGGTCAATAGTCCAGAAGACTGGTGTGACCGTGATATGGCATCTCTCTGGCTGCCGCTAGGTGGCGCCCTTCTCGTGGCTCCTCCACACATGCGCGCACACACACACACCTGGTGGGCCCACGTGGCAGCCCTGTGCGGGGCGAGCACCTCCTGTGTGTCCTCGCTTCTTCCTGGCACTCGTGGCCTTGTTCCGGGTGTGCTCAGGGGACTGACGATAGCTGAGGGCGGCGATGTCACAGGCAGGGGCTCCGGGGGCTGTTACTGGGCCAGGGCTCGCTGCCTGATGCCCGTAGGAGGCAAAAGTGCAGCCCTGGCTTCGGGAAATGACAGAAGCTTCCACACGCAGGTCGGCTAGCAAGGAGATAGGAGGCAGGGCTGGACTCTGTCCCCGGTCCAGGGTGGGACAGGATTCACGGGGTTTCTGCACTGGCTCTTCCTGGACCATCTCTTCCTCTGGTTCCCAGGGGGAGCAGCGAAGGGGTCACAGGGTCACTGGTGGGTGTTGGTCCCGGGTCTTGTAAGGAACCGGGTGGCACCAGCCTGAGCTGCTCTTGCAGCCATGGCACCCCGGTCCCTCCCATCGTGGACTCTGCCCTCTGGTGCCCGACGGCTGTTCGTGGGTCATTGTCTCATTATGTGTCTGCAGACAGCACCACGAGTCGTAGCTGGAAGAGTGACAATGCTGGGCGCTGGGGTGCAGTGGCGAGGGGACTGTGGTGGCTGTGACAGTCGGCCAGCACGTGCCAGCAGCTCTGGGGATGGAAGGACATCATCCCCTAGTCTAGATCCCCTGTGACTGTCTAGAGGAGGAAGGACATCAGCCTGTCAATGCGCAATCTCCGGACCAAGGCGGTCTTGTCACGCCAGTAGCAAACCCCAGACACCACGGAAGTCGGCCGAGGAGTGGTCAGCCACCCCACACAGTGGGAGACCGGGGTGCAGCCTGCGGCGATGGACGGCTCCTCAATGTGAGCCCTTCCGGTGCCCGGAACCTTCCAGCCAACGCAGTTGAACGCTCCTAACAAGCGGGTTTCCGCCTCTTCACACTCAGCCTCTCCTATTTGCCCGCAGGATCCTTGGGGGTTTGTGAGGCTTTTCTGTGCTGGCCCGAGAGTCCTGTCTTTCTCTGGGTTCTCTCCTGGGCCCGGGGTGGGTGGCTGTCCTCTCCCAGTGGTTTGGGGGCCGCCAGGCTGTCAGAAGCCTGGAGTCGCCCATTGTCCTGGTGACAGGCGGGTGGTGTTGGAAGGGACGCAGAGAGGCAGGCAGAATGGTGTCACAGCGGAGGGTGTCAGAACCGAGTCCACGCAGCCGCGTGCTGGGCCCGGGGTCTGAGATCAGACACGGCTGTTGAGTGCCTTCCCTGGGTCCTGGGTAGTCAGAGTGGCCCCGGGGCTCTGTCACCGCTTGGAGGCCCTCACAGTCCCCAGGTGGGTCCTGGGCAGCCCGTAGTTCCTCAGCTGGCCACTCCAGCGTGACCCAAGGTTCCCCAAGTGCGTGCATGTAAACACAGCGAGCGCTCGTGTGGCTGCTCTGGTGACGAGGTCCCCGTGTCAGCTGTGTCCCTGACGCAGCGTGTGGGACCCTACCCGGATGATTAGGTGACCGTGTCGTTCAAGAAGCAGCGTTTTCTGAGTGGAAGGGAATGGAAGTGCCCCCACGGAGCCGCAGACGCAGCAGAGCCAGTCTGGCTGCCGAGTCCCCCTGGGCCCGGGCGCGGAAACCCTTTCCCCAGAACGCAGCCTTTGCCGGTGGGCAGGTGGCCTGTTTCAGGAGTGCTGGGGGCGGGGCTTAAAATGGGCGGACATCTCAATGCAGAGATGTGTTTTTGAGCCCGAAGATCCCAACATGGAAGCTTGGAGTCCTCAGCTTATATTTTTAGTGGTTTTCAACTATTTACGATGACGTTTCAAACTAATTTAGGAAAACTTACCTCAGCCTTTAAAAAAATTTTTTTAATCCGACTTAAATTTTTTTAAATCCTAACCCAAGGATATGTTTATTAATTTTAGAGTGAGAGGAAGGGAGAGGGAGAGAACTATTAATTCGAGAAACATACATCGGTTGCCTCCCATATGTGCCCCAACTGGGAATCGAACCTACAACCCAGGCATATGCCCTGACCGGGAATTGAACCAGCGACCTTTTGGTGTACAGGACGATGTTCCAATGAAACAAGGCAGAAAACTGCCCCTTTTCTTTGCTGTCACCCCAACGCCCTTCCCTTCCACCCTCGTTTTCTTCTCTCTCCCCAACTTTTCCCCCTGGGCCCAAGGGACTGAATTCATTCCCAGGTTTTTCCTCACAAAGTAAGTGCCTTCTGATCTGTTTTTAAAATTCCCAAAGGCATTAAAATGCAATTTCATGTTGTTTAATAGTGTCGGATATAATTCACGTCCATCGCACACCCTGGAGCAGGGCCCTATTTTGCTCTATTGAGACGCTGCCTTGGTCAATCTGTCTGGGTCTCCGACTGATCGGGCGAGACCCCCGTACACGAGAGGGGCCTGCTTCACCCGGGGTCTGGAGTCCAAAGTTGGCGGCATCTAGAAACACGCGTGCAGACATGCCGGAGTGCCGCTCGGCCGAGCGTCTAGTCGCCCCAAGGCCCTGTCCAGGGGACACGCTGGGTTAGCCGTCCTGCGCGTCCCCTGTCCCGCTGGGTTTCTGTCCAGGGTTGGGCTTGTCGGATGAAAAGGTCGCTCTGCATCCAGCTTGTGGGGGAAGCTCCTCCCAGTTTTCCCCGCAGCTGCGGTGCCCGCATGCCCGCCAGCAGCGCCCGTGCACGCCCGCCTCCCCACAGCCTCGCCGGCTCTGGGCGACCCCTGGTTTTCTGTTTCATCGTCCTCACCATGCTGAGTGGGAGGGAGCCGTGCCTCCGAGGGTTTGGCCGGGAACACAAGGTGCGAGTCGGAGTGGTTGCCCCTCGGTGACAGAGGTCAGGTGGTAGGTGTCCCCCCGTGACCCTCCCTGCGGGTTCGCATCGTGATGCCAGCGGACTGGCTCACCAGCTTTTGGGGGGGCTGTGTCCACACTCCACCTGGAATCCCCATCTCTGCCCCGAGTCTGGGGCTGCGGCCTGAAGCCTGGCCTAGGGGGTGGGCAGGAGCTGAGGTAGGTCATCGCTTCTGTACCTGCAGAGCCATGGCTGCCCCTGAAACGGCCTCTGCCCCCGCCCCGCGGCCCCGGCTGCTGTGCACAGGAGCTGCCGTGGCTGCCCCGTCCCCAGGAAGCCAGGGAGACGCTGGCCTTGGCTTCTGGCTACGTGGATCCGGCCGCAGCCGTGCGGGGCCTGGGGCTTTGGGCAGTGCTCAAGAGTGGCAATCGACATCCCACCTGAGGACTGAGTCTGGGGTCCCTGGGTCCCCGGCACCGCCCCCACCCCTGCCCCACTCAGGGCTGTATTGGTCAGGATTCCCGGAGCAGCAGAGCCGGCAGTTTGAGATGCATCGTGTGTTCAAGCAGTTTTGTGAGGAGTTGGCTGGCACGTCCGCAGGGACTGGCAGGCCCGAGGTGCACAGGGCAGGCCGGGGTGTCGGGCAGGAGCCGGCGCCGGGTCTCGAGGCGACATGTCCCCCCTTCTCCGGGAAATCTCAGCCTGTGCTCTGGAGGCCGCCGATGGCTGGATCGGGCCCACCCACATTATCACTGCGGTCCACCACCTGTGGGTGTGCATGTCTGCAGCCCAGCTCCCTACCGCCTGGCTTGTCCGAGGGTGCGGGTGGCTGTCCCCGAGCCCCCGT
Source organism: Tonatia bakeri (assembly GCA_004024845.1). NCBI lineage: Eukaryota > Metazoa > Chordata > Mammalia > Chiroptera > Phyllostomidae > Tonatia > Tonatia bakeri. The sequence continues at coordinate 17,484 of PVIA01012763.1, forward strand.
CTCCCCGTCTCCCTGTCTCCCTGTCCGGGGCTCCTCGAGTGCTCTGACCCCTGCCCACGTGGCTGTGGCTCAGGCCTCTGGGAGGGCCACTGGCTTCACCCGCCCGGCTGCCCCACGCGTCCACAGTCACACGGCGTGTCCACTCGTGTCAGCAGGTCTGCGGGGCTGGAGCCAGAGCCTTCAGCCACAGGTGTCAGCCCCGAGGCCTTCCTACCCCCCGGGCCGTGCACATGTGTGGGGATGCCATGGGCTTCAAACCCACATTTCAGGTCTCCTGTCTCCAGTTCTGGGGACTGGCTCCCGTCGAACGGAAGCGCGGACTCCCGGGCATCAGTGTCTGTACCAGCCAGGCTTGGTGGGACTGCCGGACAGTCCATGGGGCCCCAGGCTCCGGCGTTGAGGGGCTCCTGCCACGGTCCGCTGGGTGCCGGCGCCGCTCGCACCGATCCTCGCGGAATGGCAGCCTCGCCGCCGTCCGACGGTTGGGGCGTGTGCAGCGTTTGGCAAAGTGGGTCTGAGGGCGAGGGGTGTCGTGTCGGCCGTTTGAAGGGTTCTGAGTGGCCCTGCCGTCAGCGACGTGGCGGGGCCTGGGGGACGTCGTGCTGACAAAGACACACCTCATGTGAGCTCAGTTACACGTGGAATCTAAAAACACCCGACTCACAGAAAAAGAAATCGGATTTGTGGCGACTAGGGCAGGTCGTCGGCGGGTGGGCGAGGGGGAGGGCTCAGAGGCCCAAGCCTCCAGTTACAAGGTGGGGATTGAGGGGTGGGCCCCGGGTGCAGCAGGTGGGGGTTGGGGGTGGGCCCCGGGTGCAGCAGGTGGGGGTTGGGGGTGGGCCCCGGGTGCAGCACGCTGGGGCCAGCGCTGCGGCTGGCGCACCTGAAAGTTGCTGAGAGAGCAGGTGCCAAGAGTCTCGTCGTGAGGGAACGTAGACCGCCCACCTGTCTGAGGTGGCGGATGTTAACCGAACTCGGGGCGACCGGCGCACAGTGCCCGTGAGTCAGGCCCCTGTGCACACGCAACTGTGAGCAGTGCGGTGGTTCCTCCTCATCCGAAACATCTGTTGTTCTGCAAACAGGAGCCTTGGCGGGGCTCGGGGTGCTGCAGCGGCGCATAAAGCTGTGGGCCGTGCGTCTGAAACTCGTGTCCTGTCTTGCAGGTGGCCATCATAGCGGGCAACTTCGAGCTGGCAGAGTACATCAAGAACCACAAGGAAACCGACATCGGTATGTAGGCGCGTGCGCGGGCGCGGTGGGCACCGTGGCAGACGCTCCCCCCGCGCTCTGTCATCCTCATCAGACCGGTTTGGGGTCTGCATTTAGTGAGACTGGACAGAAAGCAGAGGAGTAAAGTCTTTTCTGTCCCCATTCTCGGGTTTTTCAAACTCGTGGCAAAGCCAGGCTCAGGAAACCCTTCGAGGTTAGGGCGGGGGATGGGCAAAGCAGCCTCGTGGGTGTGGGGCGTGGCTGTGCCGCCGGTGAGCCCATTCCTCTATGACCAACCTCAACGGGTTTACCGGGGGATTCTGTCACACACACACACCTCCCCTTAAACAAAGAGACTAAACGGGGCTCGAGAGCCGGGGGCACCATCCTCTCCACCCTCCTCCCTGCATCCGCCCCACCACACCCCTCGACGGTGCTGACGACCATTCCCCTTTCTAGTACCCCTCGTGCCAGCCAGGAGGGCTGTCCCCGGGGCTCCTCCTCTCTCCCACCGCCCTGCCGGTGGCTGGGCCCAGTCCTGCATCCTGGAAGAGCCGGCCGGCCTGTTTCCTCCGGCCCCGGGCTGGCACCGGAGCTGCAGCGGGGAGCAGCCCCACTGGACCGGCAGCGGTGAGCTTTCGCCGATGGTGCCATCCCATCGAGGCGGCTCCACGGCGCCCAAGAGGTAGCCGATGGCACCTGTGTCTCCCTGCCTGCGCCCCTCGCCCCGTGTTTGGTGTTGGGGGTGAGCCGGACCTTGCATCTGGCTGTCGAGTCCCTGCCTTGTGGCGTGTGTGGCTGGTACCCGCCCTGCCTCTGGGAACCGCAAGGCTGCAGAGCCAGATGCTGTGCTTGCATCGCGGGGCGCCCAGTGCTGAGCACAGGGCCTGCCCCAGGCTGCGCGATGCTGATGGGGGGACCCCCCCACCTGAGAGCCGGGGCAAATCGCTTAATTGCTCCGAGATGCGGCCTGCACCCGGGCCACATCAGCACCCCCATAAGCGCGTTGTAGAGATGGATGAGCCAGTGTCTGCACGGTGATTTAGAAGATGAAGTGTGCTCTCAGGGTCCCTGCCCCCTAATCAGAGAGCAGTGCAATCAGATACGGCCGCCTGGAGGCCGAACAGGCGGCTGCTGGGAAGGGAACTGGGATTCTATTAAGCATCGCACAGCACAGAGGAGAGGGATGAGGGGAGGGAGTGTGAGGGAGGGTCCCCCCCACGACCATGGGGGAGACTGTTCATGGGCCCCACGAGCTCGGTGGATGTTAGTTGTCTGCGACAGTGACAAGCTCAGGGCTCCCCTCATTATCCTCGTTAAGCACTCACTTTGATGGGGCGCCTGTGGCAGAGGGAGGCGTGAAGGGGCAAACATTGGGGACTGTGACCCCCGCCTGCAGCCCTGCCCTGCAGATCTGCAGCCCTTCCGGCCCCCCGCACACTGCCCCCCGCACATCTGCTGACCTCCCTCCTCAAAAACTGCCTCAAAACCCGCCAGGCCCTCGACGCACGGAGCTGATTTTGAAACCCGGGTTGGGGAGGTTCCTGGCTCCTCCCTTCCATCCTGAGATATAATTAGCTTTCTTGTCTGGGAAGCAAATGCCTCTTTAGAAACAGCAGGGTTCTTTTTTTATTATAGAAGTGATACTGTTTGTTGGTTGAATACATTTTAGTTACCGGTAATACATTTACAATGTTGGGTGAATACATTGTAGTTACTAGTAATACACTTGTAATGTTAGGTAAATACATTTTAGTTACTTAGTAATATGTTTACAATGTGGGTGAATACATTATAGTTACTTAATAACACATGTACGATGGTGGGTGAATACATTTTAGTTACTACTCACCCGTTCCAATCAATGCCTTAGTGAGAGGGCGAAGGGCGTGCCCTCTGGAGGTTTGGGGTCCCCCCCACCAGCTCCTGTGACTTCTGTGTGTCCCGGTTCTTGGATTGAGGTGGGAGGCACCTTCCTTCTGCACCTCCGTAAACCGCCTGGGCTCTGTGAAGAGGCGGGGACGGGTTTTCCAATGACCTGAGGCAGGGAGTCCGTGCACCTGGTCCCCTGCGACATGGGCTTGCCCAGAGAGCACCCCGAAGGAGAAGGCCAGCACAGAAGTGCCGCACTTCCCTCAGGTCCCTCAGGTCTCGAAGGAGGAGGAGAGAGGCCCCCTCCTTCCCTGAGTCGTCTGATGAGGGTCTGCAACTGCGAACCAGGAGGCTGGCACCATGCAAACTGTTGCATCTCAGTCCACTCTGTGGACCACGTCCCACAGGGGACGAGGGATGAGAGGCTGTGGGCTCCTCGTGGTTGGGGTGTCACTCAGTGCACTGACCCATCGAAGCACCGTGAACCTGTTGTAAAGTCCCAACTTGAGGCCCTGTTGGCCGAACCCCCAGGTTTGGGCACAGGTGTGTGCCCCATGCCCCGGTACCCCCAGCTCTGCATACCCCGTATTACTGGCAGGATGTGTGTGTGGTGGGTGAGCCCGTTGCTGGCCTTGCCCTTGGCCCACGTGGGCCTTGTCACTCCTGCGTGCGGGTCTAAGAGACCTGCCCTACCTGTGGGTGACTGAGTCACCGCAGAGAAACCGCGACCAGCTCTTGGCAGCTGTGTGCCAGCGTTTCACCGCAGCTCACACTCCTTCTGCCCCCACGTTGCAATGCATCATTGTTTAACATGCTGAGGCAGGAACTGGTGTAGGACATGGCCTTGGGGGTTGAGTCCCCCGAGTCAGACCGGGGCAAGGACTGGACTGCAGACGGTTTAGTGGTAGGGGAGTGAGTTGGGAAAGGACGCCTGCTCAGGTGTGCTGAGAGGCAGGGGACAGTGCAGGAGCCCAAGACTCAGTCCTGCTGGGGACCCAGGGGGCTGTGAGAGTGAGCCTCGGCGCCATCCCACCCCAAGGGTGGCACCATTTATGTGTGCACCCTGAAGTTCAGGTTCCACGTTAGTCCTGGCTCCTTCCTTCCTAGTGCCGAGGGAAACCTTCACCAGGGAGGTGTGGGTGCCCGTGGGGTAAGCCGCACAAGTGTGTTGGAGCACCAGGTGCCAAGGGGACCCAGACTGGACACCAATGGCATCTCTTGTGCAGGAGGCCCCCAACACACGCCAGAGAGGTTGGTCCCGCAAGTCCCTGAACCCAAGTTCACCCACATTTGGAGTGTCTGTCTGTTTAACTGTCATGCCCACTGCCTCCGCATGCAGCCGAGGGGACCGGGCTATTGGGCATGAGCCTCGGGCGTCAGAGCAGGCTGGGACAGGAAGCGGGGGTCTTCACACTGGTGGGCGCGGGAGCCAGAGCTAGATGGGGTGGGTGACGGGAAGAACAGGGTCCTCGGTCACAGGCCCCCACCAGGGCAGGCCTCCTCGCAGGAAGAGGGGCTGCCTTCCAGCTCCTTGTCCAGTGCCATCGCTGCGTGGCCCCCAGATGAGTATGTCCTGGCTTGGGGCCAGCCACCCAGAGGGCCTCAGAAGAAGGGGCGGTGGTGCAGGAAGGTGCTTCAGCAGCAGCGGGAAGCTGAGCCTGGGGCTGCAGACAGGTCACCTGATCAAAGTCATAGCAGGTCATAAGGCCAGCAACCCTAGTGGAGCGGCAAGGTGGCTGGGCCCCTGGGGAGCCCAGCAGCTCAGGGTGGCCTGTCACCTACGGTGTGTCAGAGAGGCCCTGTGGTTCCCAGCTCCCCACCACCACCCTCACCGCCCCAGGGCCAGGCGAGGCCTTTCCTCAGAGTCAGCGCTTTCTCTCCCAGTGTTGACCCCTGGACTTCCACTTTCAATCCAGACATTTCAGAGAAATGGCCTCCTGGACAGCCCTGCCTAGCCCTGTGGGCCGTGCAGGACATGGGAATGCTCCTTCTGCAGGGTGGAGGGACCTGCGAGGGCCACTGGGAGGCCCTGGAGATGGCCTGGTAGCCTCTGTCCACGGAGGGGACAGAGGACGGGGGAGGAGGAGAAGCTTCTGGGGATGTCACCGAGGGAAGGGTCACCTCCAGCAGTGACCATGGAACCTGCGCATGCCAGGAACTCTGCCCCCACCCCAGTCTCAGAAGGCAGGTGGTCGGAGGGCAGCTGCCCGCTTCCTGCTCCTGGAGGGTGTGGCCTTCTCCTCGTGGGGTGTCTGCACCGGCGGGTCCCAGAGACGCGACGCCTGGGCTGTCACCTCCATGGCCATCATCTTGCCAGGGCACCTCTTCGCCCCACTCGAGCCCTGGGCTAACCTGGGGATTCAGATGCACCATGCGTCCTGTGCCTGGCACCGGGGGTGGGGTGATCACGGGTGACCTCACTGTTCCGGCCCCTGTGCTCGGGTTCCAGTGCGGTGCAGGGGACCTTCCAGATTTGGGATGAGGACGGCCACTGATCAGGAAAATGGTCCTTCCTGCCCTTTGCCTCTTTGTCACATCTCCCACCCCCCCCATGTCCTGGTCCCACTCACCCGGTTGCCTCTTTGTCCCCCCCACACCCTCCCCCGGCAAGTCCTTGAGTCTCTTGTGTGGCCGGCAACAGACCCCGGGACCCTGGAGCTGGACACCAGCTCCGTCCCTGCTCCCGGCTGTTTTCGAGCAGCCCCAGGGACGCCCAGGCATCCCTGCGTGTACCCAGCAGCACGTGACAGGGCCGCGTGTCCCTGGGAGCTCGCATGGAAGGCAGACGCCCGGGGCGACCTCTGTGGCCACTGGTCTCTGTCCCTCCAGAGGGATAGCCCGGGTCAGCCTCCCAGGACCCCCAGGCCTGCCTGCCTGCCCCACCTGTGGCAGGCGTGTTCTCAGTGTGACAAGGGGCCAAGCACAGTGTCCTGGTATGGCACTGACGAAAGGCCACCAAGGTGGGGTCTTCAAACAGCCAGAACGGGTTCTCTCACGGTCCTGGAGGCCCGATGTCTGAAGCAAGGTGCCAGCAGGGCTGGTGTCCACTGGGCTGGGTCCCACAGGGGGCTGGGGCCCATGGGGGGCCTGGGCAGCAGGACTCTCCCAGCTCCCACGGCAGCTGCCCTGCTGGGCATCCCCCTCTCTCGGCGCTGTCTCCACATGGCCTCCTCTGTGTCCTCGTGTCCAGCCCCTCTCCTTTCTGTGACAAGAACACCAGTCTGCCATGTGCTTGGGGCCCACCCTAAACCCAGGATGCCCTGGTCTTGAGATCCTTCAATTAATTGCATCGACGAAAGATGTTTCCAAATGACGTCACGATGCTAGGATCCAGGGATGAGGACGTGGATGTGGCTTTGGGGCATGTCAGCCCGCCGGAGGGCACTCGTTGCTGGGGGCTGTGTCCTTGTGCTTTTACCCCCGTAACAGGAGGGTGTCTGCCTTCCCCACAGGGCCTGGCACGTAGTAGGGCCTCAGTGCAATAGTCTGCTGAATGAGTGGCTCCTCCCCCTGCCGGTGTCCCCTTCCAAGGTCGGTTCCCCCTCTCCCCTCCCTCCTTGACGTGAACACCCAGCCCCCACCCCCCGGTCCAGGGTGTCAGGGGTGGGGCCCGGTGCGCTGCCCCAGGTGTGATGTTGTCTCTCTGCCCAGCAGGGGACAAAGCTCACGGGGGCTCTGGAGTGCGGAGGCAGGGGCTGGGGTGGGGGGGGCCGGGTTCTCTGTCTTTGTACCAGGAGGTTCCGGGGCCGTGTTCCATGGTTCCCAGGCGGCAGAGCGTGAGGCTCCGTGGCCCCCCGGCCTCCCAGCCCTGGTGGCTAGGCTCCCCGGGCCCTGCACTGTCTGGGACCAGTGAGCGGGCTGCCCCCGCCTGTCTCGGTCAAGGCTGGTTCATCCTCTGTCCACTCCTGGCCTCCTGGGCGGTGGGAGGGAGGCTGGCACGATCGCTGGAGAGCTTGGACGTGTCCGCCGTGGTCTGTTTGCCTGTCACAGAGGGAAGGGCTGTGTTTCAAGGTCACGGTCATCTTCAGACCTTGTCCTGTGAGCTGCACCCCAGCAGGGAAGGACTACGGAGCCCCGGGCCTTGTGTCCTCAGCTGGAGGCTGTGGGTCTTGCCCTCATCAGGATGAGCCCATGACGAGTTCCACGCGTCGGACACGTAACGATGCTGGAGCATCCGTGGAGCAGCTGGCCTCCCGGGCCCGGGTTCTGAACTTGAAGGGGATGGAGGTCAGGGCCCCCTTGGCCTAAGTCAGTGGGGTCATGTCTCTGAGCACAGCTGCGGTGTTGGGCTCCCCAGGTGGGGGCACGGGGGCCTTTCTGATGCTTCTGCGTGAGTGGTTTAAATGCCTGATGTGTTGCGGAGTCCCCACGTGCCGCCTGCTCCCCGGCTGCCCTTCTCAGAAGTCCCTTTCAAAGGTCCAACAGCCTCTGCCCGGGAGGGACGGGCCGCTTGCTCTGCAGTGCACAGCTGGGGCATGTGATGGGGCTTTAGGGAGGGATGGTGAACCCACCAGCGCCAGGCAAGGGGATTAGCAGGCGCCCCCAGGGCTGCAGAATCTGAGAGTGGGTCTGGAGCACCCTGTGGACACACCTCTGTCCCTTTAAAAGGGAGAGCACATCCTGGCATGCCTGGGCGCCTCATGGTTCGGCCGGTGTGTGTGTTTGTGGCTGCCCCCAATTCCGTGGGTCCACCATGTGCTTTCCACTCTCTACCTCTTTAAAAAAAAAAAAAACTGGACGCAACCTGCACTCGGTTATTTATTCACCAGCTGGGAGAAAGTGATGGCTTAAAAGCCACCGTGAAACCCAAGTTAATCCTTGCCTGTCGTCCTCCAGCGCCCAGCGGCGGCGGAGGCCATGAGCCCGGCGGGGTTTGAGAGCTCTGCCACGGGGGCTCCACGATGGCCCCCGGAGGACGGGGGTCCCCCCGGGCCAGGCCATCGGGGGCCCGGGGAGCGCTTGGCCGCGAGAGCCGTGCGAACGGCAAGCATGTGGCCCGCTGAGGAGCGTGGCGCTGGGACCCCCTGTTCGTTGCGGTCCCCGTTGTTTCTGTTTCTGCCCGGCTTTCTGGGGAGCCGCGCGGGCAGACGGCGTGGATGACATGGGTTGTTCATCTTCCGCCGAAGAAGGTTCGTCCCCTGCATCTCGTCCCCCTGCAGCCACGGCGAGGGCGGCTGCTGCTGTGCGCGCCGGGCCAGCGGAGGAGCCGGCTGAGGGTACTTGGTTACTGTTGCTAGGGTGCAGGACCAGGAGCCTGGGTAATCGTGCTTGGGAGACGCAGAGGTGGTGGCGGATGGCGGGAGGGGGTATTTCCACACGGGTTTCTCCACGCGGTGTTCGGGAGGGGGCATGGACATGTGCAAGGGGTGTGCATTTGTGTGTGAGGGTGTGAAATGCACGCCGCGCTGAGGGAGGAATTTTCCTTCTCAACACCTGTTTGGCGGGCAGGCCCCCCTGCTGTGAAACGAAACAGATCCGACTGGACAGCACTCAGTGTCCCTGGCACTCACTCCCCGGACGCGCGCTCCTCGCTGGGGACCTGGGCAAGGGTGTCAGCCCGTGCGCAGGTCCCGGGGAAGCCCCGAGCCCTGAGTCCTTTTCTCTGGTTGGCTCTGGCCAATCCGGGTCAGCCTTGCCCAGCCCCCCACCACGGGTGTTGGGAGTGCACCTTTCAGGGGACAGCGGGAGGCAGGCAGCTGTCGTCTGCCTTCCCAGAGATGATTTTCAAGCACGTGGCAGGGGAAGGATATGCAGGTGAGTCCGAGGCAGCCTTGCACAGGTGCGAGTGACCTGCCACAGACAATGCTGCTGGGTCTTGCCTCGCACCTCGGGCTGAGGCGGCGTGCGGTACATGCCGTTCCTGCGAGGGCCCATCCTGCCAGCACTGACCCTCCGTTCACAGGGCCACTTGCCACCCAGATGCTGCCAGCCCCGCGCTGGGGGCTCGATGGTCCTCCATTGCGTGTCTGCTGAGGGGCTGGCTGCTGCCGCCCCCTCCACTCCACATCAGTCCAGAACTTCTCTGCCCCGAGGCACAGACTGTAGCTGAGTTGCTGGGTCGAGAGCTAAGGTGGTGCCGTTTGTGCCGGCCACGAGGTACACACCTGTGCTGTTGGGGGGCTGTTTTCACATGGGGCCGACTTCCCCACCGGGGCTGGTGACTGTTGACATGGGCGTCCACTGTGGTCCTGGGTCTGTCCCGAGTGCCGTGCTGACTGTCGTCTGGGGCTCGGCGGTGACCACGAGGCCTCGGCCTCCTGTCAAGTGCGTTTGCACGTGCCTCGTCCTCATCGCCCGCCTTCCGTCTCTGGGGCCCCCACCCATCTGTGCCCACACCCCAAGCAGCCCCCTCGTGGCTCACACATGGCCTCAGCACCCGACCCAAGGGTCGAGGCCTGGGCAGGGGACAGGCCCTGCTGTGGCCGCTTCTCACGGAATCCCGGCAGCCTGACCACGTGTGGCGGACCCAGGTGGCTGCACACCCCACAGGAGACGCTCGGGAGCCTGCCCACCTCCCCACGCACATCCACGCCTTCCACCCTCCGGGCTGAGCCAGTCCCCACACCTGAGCCTTTCTGGCGGTTGGCTTCTTGGTCCCGGGTAGGGCTGGCCCTTCGGGGAGACCCCTGTCCCGGGCCTGGGACCTGCCGTCACCCCAGACCCCCGCAGCGAGTCCTACGCAGGCTGCATGCAGTGCCAGCACGTCCTTGTCCGTTGGCTCTGGCCACATCGGGTCGCCAGCCCCTGTGAGGACAAACACTGTGGTGTTGCGTCCCCTTGATTTCCTCAGGTGACATTCACAGGTAACATAACAAAGGCACAAAATTTGTTAGACCGACATCACGTCCGACCCGACCCACAGAGGAACGGGCACAGAGAGGCGGGGGCCGTGCAGTGAGGGCGGCCTCCGTGAGGCCAGCTGCCGGCAGGGGCCCGCCGCCCACCCGCACGTGCATGACCTCAGCCGCCGGGCTCCGGGGCTCGGCGGTCGGCACCGGGGTCCTCCGCCTGCCGTGGGGAATGCCTCTCCATCAGGCTCCCCCCCCACACGACGACACGTTCTGTGGTTACGTGGCATCGCTCGCCCGGGAACTTCAGTGAGTGCCCGGCTGCACCAGAGTGTGTGTGTTTGGGAGGCAGACGGGAGAGGCTGTGTGCTCAGAGGCTCTGCCTCCCAGGAGTGTCCGTGGGCCATCCCCAGCTCCCTCGGACTGCCCCACGCACTGCTGGACACACAGTGCATCTGGGCCCGGCCCACCCCTTGGGAGAAGTACACCCCCACCCACCATATCCACATGACCCCCGAAGCCCCCTCGGGCAGGTGCACACCTGCCCAGGTGAGCACACTGTTTCCGGTACGAACTGGGGTTGGTGCCCCCAGGCTACAGGCAGGCCACCCCCTGTGGCCAGGCCCACCCTGCCCTCTGTCCCCCGCTCATTTACAGGACCTCCCTTTCGCATTCAGAGTAGCCGCTCGTTTCCTAGACATTGGGGTGCATGACTCATGCCCTGCACTGGATGGGGAGCTCCCAACACCAGCCTGTGGGGTGTCGCTGCCCCCAGCACCCTGTGCACCTGGCACTCACAGCACCCCCAGCACCCAGCACCCCCAGCGCCCAGGACTCTCTTTGTGCTAGAACGCCGTTATGTACTGAACGAACAACGGAGCAGATGGGAGGTGGGCCGTGAGACTTGGAGGGACCACTTCACCGTGGTCACCTGGCTGCCTGCAGGGGCCAGGGGTTCCTTAGGGTCCCAGGGAGGTGCTGGGACCTGCGAACATCCCTGCTGTGTGCGTCCTTGACTCATCAGGCCAGGGAGCCACTGTAGGCCCTCCGTTGGGCCTGGGTCAGCCAGTGCCCTGGCGCTGGTGGGGGGTCCCGCCCCTGTGTCCTGGGAGGACCTTCGTTTCTCAGTGAGCCCGGTGGAGCCCGGTGTGGCCCTCAGGAAGTGCGTGCCCCAGGGTGTCTGGGCTTTACTTTGAGCTGCCCTGAGCCGTGTGCATGCTGGTGGGGAGGGGAGCCACAGAAACCCTGATTTTTGCAGATGGGGGAAGGTGGCTGGGGCGGGCAGCCAGACGAAAGCACGGGCCGAGTGCAGGAAGGAGGCGGGTTCTCTCTGGAATCTTCCACGGGCTCTGGGAGGCCTGGAGTCTTGGGACATCACGACCACTACTTGTGAGCACAGGCTCCGCCCACCCACCGCAGTGGCGCTCGGCCCCGTGCTGGTCAAGACTGAGCCTAGCTCCAGCAGGGACCCGAGTGTCCTCCCCAGCAGCTCCCTGTGGGTCTGTGGGGGCCAGGCCCCACCAGTCGGGCTGGGGCCGGTCCGGGCGGGAAGAGGGTGGCGTGGAAGGTGGCCCTGGGCAGGGCGGCAGCCCGGCCTGGCAGTCTGAGGAGCAGGACTCGAGGAGGCCCAGACGGTCACAGAGACGGAGGCACCATCCACTGGTGCACGTGCGTGGCGCCGACCGATCTTGGCAGAGGCAGGAGGGACAAGTCGAGAAGCACGTGCCTGGTTGTCAGAATGAGGCTGTGAGGGGTCACGGTCAGCGGTCCCAGGCACAAAACATGCGCACTAACAGCACCCGTGCCCCCGAGGCCATCAGCCTCCTGGGAGCCCTGGCCACCTGAGGGGGCATCTCCAGGAAACGGGCCACATAGCCCAGCAAACGCTCTCCTTTCCCTGGTCCGACCCTGGAACGTCCATCCGCATCTCCTGAGGGCTGTCTGGGAAGGGGGCCTGGGGGCCGGGGCTCAGGGCGGGAACCAGGACCCTCCCCCTTATCTGCCTAAGAACCCTTCAGACCTGCAGAGAATTGTCGGTGGGTTTGTTTGAGCCAAAATGATGGCAGTTGCCGAAGCAGCATCTCAAAGGACTGAGAGAGGCTCCGGAGACCGGCCGTTGGGCGCCTCGTCTTACACATTCGAGTCCAAGGAGGAGCCGTCAGGGGCTCCCTGGAGTCCACGGGGGGTGGGTCGGGGTGGGGGGAAGCAGAGCGGGATGGGGGGAGCCTCTGGGATGGGGTGAAAGGTACAAGGATAGACACGTGCTTCTTACACAGGCGGGTGAGGGTTCCTTAACTGCCGGCAATTAACGTAAAAATAACCGTAAGGGGGTCTGTGGTCTCAGAGTGTGCCCAAGGTGTTTGGGGAAAGGGGGGAGTTATTAGAACCTTCCGAAGGTCTGTTATCCGAGCTGCAAGGAGACGGGCTCAGTAGAGATTGGCCTTTGTCAGGGAAAAGTGCTGGCTCGGGACAGGGCTGCCCGCCGGGACCGGCTTTCAGTTGATAAGGTGTAAGTTCAGGCCCTCCTGGGCTTGTTCCCTGGGTTGCTGAGTGTGCGAGGCTGCCTCGCCGGCCTCCCCCAAGTGTGTCCGGGTGGCGTGTGGCCCTTGTCCTCCCCACCTTAAATCAGCCCGCAGTCCACGGTCGGCCAGAGGCAGGTTCCAGGTCACGTGGTCACCCAGCGGGACGGGGGCAGGGTGCCGCCCCAGGAGGGACCAGAAGAAGGGCAGGTGACAGGTGCAGGGGACACAGTGGACAGTTGCTGTAGGGTCTCGGCTCTGGAAGCTTGGTGACATCCAGGATCCCACAGTGGTCATCATCGGTGAGATGTCGGGGGTCACCTCCGGGGCTCTGGGCTCTGCCTCTTGTCCCCCCTGCCCCCGTGTCCTTGGGGAGCCGTCCAGCCCGTGGAAGGTCAAGTCCATGTGGGTGGGCTCCCGGAGGGGAAGAGAGGACTCCGTTTCTGCTCCTCCTGTTACGAAGCGTCGATATCGTGCTTTGGCTCCCAGAACAGAGATACAGCATCCATGAGGGGGTGGCGAGACCGTTGTGGCCGGAGCAGGCTGTGGAACGGTCCCCTCTTCCCTGGGCCACGCGGCGTCCCACCTGAGTCTCACTGAGGCTCTGCCCCGGGGCGGCCCGCAGACACTCGGCCTCCCTGCCGGCCCCACGGCTGCGGTGGCCCCTCTGGAGTTCTCCAAGGCCCGGGGCAGCCCTTCCTCGGTGTCCAGATGGACCCGGCGGAGCAGTGTCAGGGCACTGCTCAGCTGGCTGGTCTCAGCTCCAAGTCCATGCTGTCCCCGAGCTGGAGATGCCTGGGGCTGGGGACAAGGTCGTGGCTGTGGAGTGTCCAGCGTAGAGCAGGCATCCAGTAGGGGTGGGTGGGCTACATGGGCGGGCCTGTTCTTCACTCCGTGGAAAACATGCCTGTGTGGGACCCTGTCATCTGTGGTCACCATGCACCGTCATCATGCTTCTGCCTGGTGTCATGGAAGGTCGTTTGCCCATGTGCTGGTGACAGAGGCTGGGGGCAAACCTGACTCGGTCTCCTCGTGGGCATTCAGCTGCCTCCTCCTGTGAGACAGACGACACCAAGGCCTCCGTGAGCCGGGACGCAGCTGGGGAGCCGCGAGAGCGGTGGTGGTGGCGGCGGGCACGCCGTGCGTTTGGTCTCCTTCTTCATGGGAGCGAGGGGGTGGCTGTGGTGGCAGCGTGGGCACGGCCCTCCGGCGGGCTCTCTGCAGCGGCTCTGAGGGAGAGAAACATCCGGGGGGCTCTGCCCAGGGTCGCTGTCGTGAAACAGACCTGGAGGGTGGCTGTCTCCGGCCCCTTGTGCCGGTGGCAGAAGGGTCACAGATCCCGTCCGGACCTGGCCACTTCCGTCTCCTGACTGCCCGCGAGAGGCGTACCCACCGTGACGTCCGAGGTCCCAGGAGCAGGTGGCCCTGGGAGCCCTGGGTCAGCCTTGGGGGCCGCCCCTCCTCCGGCGCGCACTGGTTTCGTCAGAGAGCATTCACATTTTCAGAGCCAAGTGCCTCGAATTCATTGAAAAGTGAAGGTCAGAATAGTCCCTGAGTCCCGTGGTTGTCATGGCAACATGGCACCCGGTGTTTGTCTAGGGGAAGCACCGGCATTCGTCCTGTGAAGAACATCGGTCCAGAACGCAGGCATCACCTCCCAAGGGGCCCGTCCAGCCAGGCGGAGGTGCCCGAGGGACTTGGGGCCCAGCCCCGGCCCTCCCGCTTCCGCAGGCGCCCGCGATGGTCCTCACCCCTCTGTCAGGTTTTGGGCTGAGTGCGGGCTGCAGAATTCACGGGCGTGTGGAGGGAGTGAACGGTAGACACGCCCCTGTCCTGTCCCGAGGAGCTGCTCCTGTGGGCCGTCACCTCCTCCCTTTTAGGGACTCGGGATCCCAGACTCTTTGCCAGGTTCCCGTGTGACCTCGGCTTCCAGCGCCAGGCACGGGAGCCTGTGATTCAGTGCAGACCGTTTCCAAATGTCCAAACTGGGAGTCACAAGGGACCAGTGGGGCCCTGGGCAGTGTGGCTTGGTTGGGGTGCTGTCCTGCACACTGAAAGGTCGTGGGTTCGATTCCCGGTCAGGGCACATGCCTGGGTTGTGGGTTCGGTCCCCAGTCGGGGTGCATGAAAGAAGCAACCAATCAATGTCTCTCTCTCTGTCTCTCAATCCCTCCCTTCCCCTCTTTCTAAAATTCATGAGCACATCCTTGGGTGAGGATTAAGAAAAGAAAGAAAGAAAAAGGGTGCATGGGTGTTGGCGTGGAGGAGACGCCCCACGTGCTGGTATGAATGTGGCCCAGGCCCAGGCCAGCCATCCACGTGGCGCGCGGCCCCTGGGCACCGTGGCTGTGGTCTGCGGAGGCACCTGTGTGGGCAGGCGTCTCCCTTCTCCTGGTTGGGCCTCTGCACTGTTTCACCTGCCCTGCTGTGGGCCCGAGGCCTGCCCTGCCCTTCCAGAAGGATCCCCGTCCTTCCCCACTCCCCGCCCCTCCTGGCCCCCACATCACAGCCTCTCCTGCTTGTCTTCACCCCTCAAGAACCTCTGTTTTCTATTCCCTTTCCGCTGGCCCCCACCCCCACCCCACCCCACGCGGGCTGAGCACAGCAGCTGACCCTAGAGCCACCAGACACTCATGGGACCCAAACCCTTTGTTTGGAGAGAACGGATCTCAAAACCTGAGCTATTTTGTGCCTGGTTGTCCATCGGACTCCACCTGGACTGATTCCAGGCTGTTTATCGTCGCTGTTCATCCTCTGTGGAGGGGTCGCTCACCCATCCTCTGCAGGGGCCTCTGTGACCGATGGTGGGGGTCTGCCCCCCACCCCACCGGTGCCGAGCAGGAGCCGGGCACCTCCAGCACAGCAGCACTGGTCCGGGGGGCCCGGTAGCAGGGGTCCTAGGCGGGGAGTGCCAGGCCTCTTGCCCGCGGTTCCTCAGTTAGTTCGTGAGGGCAGCTGTGGCCAAGAGCTCCTGGAGGTGGGGGTGTTGTCCCAGCTCTGGAGGCTGGAAGTCCAGGGTCAGGGGTCGGCAGGGCTGGTTGCTCCCGGAGCCAGGAGGGGGTGTCTGGCGCAGGCCTCCCCTCGGCGTGCAGACCCAGTCTCCGTGCGGCCTTCTCTGTGTGTCTGTCCGTGTATCTGTGTGTCCGCCTGTGTCTCTGTGTCAGAGTCTCCTTGTCTTGTCAGGACCCAGGTCCCGCACCCTCACGGCCTCCTTCCACCTCGCTGACCTCTGTGACATCTCATCCTGAGCCCCTGGGGGTTAGTTTTGTGTGGATTTGTGTGGATTTGGGGCAGAGGGAGGCACAGTTTAGCCCCCAACACTCCTGCTGGTTGGTGTCACAGGGCACAGGGCGTGCCCAGTGCCTCCTTCCCGCGCCTCCGGCCCAGGGTCCCAGAGAAAAAACATCTGGCTGTGTGGAGGGAGTCGCCAGGGTGGGCCACGGCGTGCATCCGGCCACGCCACCGGAGACCCACAGTTGCACTCTGCTGGGCTCAGGAACAGAAGCGCTGGTGTCAGGCCGGGCACACACGTCTGCTCTGGAGAAAAGGACGCTGCCCCTCCCTCCAAGCCCCTGTCTCCACAGCATGTGCCTGGGATTCACCAGCATCCAGGGGACCAAAGCAGGGGACCCTCAGGGCTCGTCCAGGACCTCCGGGCACTCTGTGGCCCAGGCTGAGGCCCGGCTGTGTGCCTGGGCACCTGGGCAGGTACCATCTGTGCCAGGCAGGGGCTCACATCAGCGGGGACAGTGACAGGGCAGAGGTCACCAACGGAGCATCCCCTCGGGTGGTTGACCGAGTTACACCCCTCCTGACCCAAGGCCTCCCTCACCTTGGGTCTGGCCCCTAAGAGCTCCGTGCTTTTCTCTCCACTCCATGTGCTCTTGGAGTGGGGTGCATTCGGGGTTCTCCGGGGTTGCCCCGTGCTGCCTCCCGACCTCATCTAACTAGATGTCCCCTCCTTCTGGGAGTCCTGAGGAGCAGTCTCTGCCCTGCTCACGAGGCGTGGTGGGGCCGTGTCCACCTGAGTCACGGTCACGGGCTGGTTGGTGGCTGGTCACCTGCTGAGACCAGCACCTGAGGGTCAGCTCTGTGTCCCTGTTTCTCGGCTGGGCAGCTCACCTGGAGCTGGCCCCGGCCCCATTGTCCTTGGTCCGTAAAGACTAGTGTCCAGCTGCCGTTTCAGCCACTCCCGTGGGTCCCAGGGACCTGCCCTGCTGCGGTGTTGCGCCAGGCTCCCTGCCCCCGCACCCCCAAGCACACGGCTTTGTCACCGTGGCTGGCCTGGTGTCCAGGCCAGAAACCCAAGTCTCACACGGGCCATTCCTGCTCTATCTCCCAGGCCTACCTTCAGCCCATGCGGTTCTAACCCCAGCCTCCAGAACCCCCGACACACCCCACTCCTCTCCTTTCCGCCATCCCCACTCAGGCCCAGAGCCGGCACCCCTGTGCACGTGCCAGTGCGGCGGCCCCCAGCTGGGCGCCCCGCTTCCACCCCTCCCACCCAGCATCTGGCCTCCACCCCGCAGCTGGCAGAGAGCTGTTCCGGAAAACACCCTGAGTCAGATGGCGTGGCCCCTAATCCCAACTCCATTGCCACCCTCACCGTGGGCATGACACCCACTCCAGACTCCTTTTGGCCTGGGAGGCCCTGTGCGACCCGCCCTCTGGCCCCTCTGAGCTTCTGCGACGCCCGTCCCTTCTGCTGCTCAGCCACTTCATACAGGTCCGGCTCTGCCCTGTCTGTCACGGTCGCTGCAGCCTGCTGTTCTCACGGTTCCCATCCGGACTAGATCACGCCTCTTCCTGCGCCATTGTTACCTGGTTAGTGACAGGGACAGTGTCTGGCTCGTTCCCTGCCATGACCCCCGTGCCTGGCACACAGTGGGCCCGCAGCTGAGTTTCTGAGCTGCCACTAGCGTACCCCTTTGGCCTTGGGTTTCCACCTGCCAGGTCGTCACGGCCCCAGCTCCTGCAGCCGTGACCGTGGGCGCTGTGTTTGTGCACAGCTGGAAGATGCTGAGCCCCACCCCTTTGCTCCGGGCTCCGGAGAGGGGCCTGGTGTGCAAGAGGCTGACTTAGTGCAGTCACATCTGCGATCCGGGTCCAGTGGGTCCTTTTTTTTTTTTAAGACTAATTTTAATCTGAAAATGCTGCTTTCCACCAAATGAGATTTTGGATGAGAATTTGATTGAAATTGTCCTGACTTGGGTCCAGGCGCGGGCTGGGCTGGGAACGTTCTCTCCATCGAGAGGTGGGACAACACTGCCTCCCCGTTCAGAGCCTGCTTGGTCTCACGCCTCCCTGTGGGAGTCTCCACCCCAACAGGCGTGGGAGAAAGCCACGACCTCCCAGGCTCTGCCTTGTGTGATTTGAAGCATCGGTCCTTCATGACCCGTTCTGAAGGAAAGCTGAGGAGGGAACCCAGTGGTAGAGTCTGGATCTACTTGTTTCTAAGTGTGAGAAAAGCCACAGACGGCGCCTTACTGTCAGCGTGAGGCTTCAACGGCAGGGTGAGCCCCCCGGACAGGGCTGTGAACCCAGGGCTGGTGGCACCTGCCGCCTCGGACTCACAGGGTTTGTGTTCTGAGTGTGTCCTTGCTCTCCGTGTGCTTGGTGGGACCTAGCGGGGCTGCCCAGCCCACAGCATGGCCAGCAGCCTCGGGTGTGGCTCACAGGTCTCCCCCTGAGTTCTGGGGGACAGCCCCCCTGAGCTGCCCTGTGGGCTCCTGGGGAAACGGGAGGTCTCGATGGAGAGGGATTCTGGAATGAGTCACATGCCCCTTATGAGCTTCACCTCCCCCACTAGACGACGTAAACAAGTGCCTCGAAGGCCATTTCTCATTCGTGACTTTATCCCAAGTGGCTGGGGTGCTCATATTTGTTGGATGAATGAAGGGGGGGTGAGTGGGTAGGTGGGTGGGTGAGTAGTTAGATAGATGGATAGATGCACGGAACAAAGGAAGGGAGGGTAAGAAGGATGATGGATGGACGGATGGATGGAAGGATGGGTGGGTGGATGGGTGATGGGTGGGTGGATGGGTGGATGGAT
>PVIA01012764.1:0-35808 GCA_004024845.1 Tonatia bakeri
GGCTAATGTAATTATGATGTGCCTTGGCGTGTTCCTCCTTGGGTCCAACCTCTTTGGGACTCTTTGAGCTTCCTGGACTTCCTGAAAGTCTATTTCCCTTGCCAGATTGGGGAAGTTTTCTTTTAATATCTGTTTAAATAAGTTCTCAATTTGTTGCTTTTCCTCTTCCCCTTCTGGTACCCCTATAATCCGGATGTTGAAACGTTTAAAGGTGTCCTGGAGGTCCCTAAGCCTCTCCTTATTTTTTTGAATTCTTGTTTCTTCATTGTTTTCTGTTTGGATGTTCCTTTCTTCCTTCTGGTCCACTCCATTGATTTGAGTCCCAGTTTTCTTCCCCTCACTATTGGTTCCCTGTGCGTTTTCCTTCATTTCTCTTATCGTAGCCTGCATTTTTTCATCTAATTTATGTCCAAAGTCAAACAATTCTGTGAGCTTCCTGATCACCAGTGCTTTGAACTGTGCATCTGGTAATTCGGCAATTTCTTGGTCACTTAAAAAAATTAGTTCTGGGGCTTTCAAATATGTTTGAGCCATCTTTTTAATTTTCCTTTGGTTTGGATGCGGTTGTTTCGTAAGGGCGGCGGAGCCTTAGGTGTTCACGGGGCGGGGCACCCCAGTCGCTGGGTTGTGACGTTGTATGTGGGGGCGGGGTCTGAGAGGGAACAATGGCGCCTGCTCCGCTCTCTCTAGGACTTCCGTCCCCTCCACTGCCTCCCACAAGCAAATTGGGCCCTTCCGGTGCTGGCTCCCAGGCGGGTGGGCTGGTGTACTTTCTCGGACTCTGTGGGCTTCCCCGAGAAGTCTCCTGTGAGGCTGGGAGAATCTCCCGGCCTCAGTTCCCAGACGGGGCTCTTAAGCTTTGAAATGCGGCAGCGCTGCCCGTTTTCACTTAGTTTGTGCGCAAACGTGTGGCTGCGGACAGCCAGCTGCCCTGCGCCCCTCACTGGGTGTGCTAGTCGGCTCCGCGCTTCCGCGCCCAGCGTCCGCCACCGGTCCGTCCGCTGCCGTCTGCGCCCTGCGCGCCCGCACCTGCCAGCCAGCACCTCTTCCCATAGGGAGCCCTCGACCCCACTTCACAGGCCTCCCGACTCCGCCGCTCCTTACCGGTCTGGATGTACTGGAGCCCGACTTCTGTTCAATTAATTTCTCTCTGTTCTGATTGTTAATTGTTTCTCAATCTTTGTTGTCTTCATTCTTGGTTGCGCGAGGAAGCACAGTGCGACTGCCTATGCCTCCATCTTGGCCGGAACTCCAGTTTTACAAATTTCTATAATGACATCTGCTACCTATGGGAAATGGGGAGGAAAGAGGATTTCCTTAAATTGATTAATGACTCGTTCATTGTCATGTACCGATACTACCTTATCAATAACAAAATCAACCTCCCCCTGCCTTGGTTCGTTTTGCTCTCCTGGCCCGACCACAAGGCCAGCCCCAGAATGGGTCTCATAACCGCAGGGCTGCGAGGCCATGGCAGCAGAGCAGGCACCTAAGACCCTATGAGAACACCCACCCCACTAGATAAAGGAGTTAGGAAAAGGGGCACCTGACATACGAAGAGTAATCCCCATTGTTTTCCTCTCTCTTTCCTCACTCTTTGTTCCCCAAACAGCCCAGTTCCAGAGAACAACACAATAGGACAAGGAGCTCAAATTCTCAGACTCTCAGCATTCTTCCCAGAGGACTTGGAAAAGGGCTCTGGGGGCAGAAAGTGGGAGGAGGGGGAATCACTAGGAGAAGAGAGCTGGAGAAAGAGATTCCTAATTCTGTGTGTGAACTAGCATGGGTACCAAGCAGCACACAATTGGAACACACCTAAAGAATCATAGCAAAGGCTTCAAAATAAAACAAAAAAATCAACACCACTTAAGTTCAAGAATAACCCCTGAGTAGCGCAGGAACCCAGAAGACACAATAGCATAACAGAGGCTTTGAACCTGGAACCGACCTTGAAGCCACCACCCATGGATGGTAAAGCCTACCTTGTGACCTCAGCTCAGCCAGCATTATTGGCTGCTGAAACAAACACATAATCAACATTTGCCAGAGAATTCTTAACAGAAACCCGAGTCTCATAACATAATTCTTCAATGTCCAGATTGCAATCCAAAATGACTCAACATACTGAGATCTAAGAAAATAGACTCGATTCTGAAGAGAAAAGACAACAAGCAAATGACAACACATGGATTTCTCAGACAGATGTTTTATCCATGTGCCATTTTCAAATACATGGAAAAGGAGGCATTTTAAGCAGAGAAATGGAAGCTCTATAAAATTAATCAAATGGCAAATTTAGAACTGATAATACAATGTTTAAGAATTTTTAAGTCACTGGATGGACTCAATAGCCAAATGGATATGGCAAAAATAATAATAGTTGCGTTTGAAGGTAAATTAGTAGAAATCTAACCTGAAGAAAAAGATTCTTAGAATAGCCTCAGGGACCTCTTTAATAATATCAAAAGCTCTAATATTTATGTCACCAGAGTCCATGAGGGAGAGGAAAAAGAGATGGGTACAGAAAAAAATATATATTTGAAGAAATAAAGGCTGAACATTTGGTGAAGACATATATTTACATATTCAAGAAGCTTAATGAATCCCAAACAAGGTAAACCCAAAGAAATCATGTTTGAACACATCATAGTCAAACTACTAAAAATCAAGGATAAAGAAAAATATCTCAAAATCATCCAGAGAAAAATAAGGGAACAACATATAAAAGAACTCCAATTTGAGTGATGGCTGATTTCTCATCAGAAGCTAAAGAAGCTAGAAGAAAGCTGTGTAACATCTTTAATGCACTGGGGTGGGTTTGGGGAGGGAGGAGAAAGGACTGTCAATCCAGGATTCTATATCTAGTGAAAATACCTTTCAGGAAGGAGAGAAATATAAAGGCATTCTCAGATAAAGGAAACTAAGAAAAGCCACTGTTGACAAAATTCCTCTTTAAAAAAAAATGCTTAAGGAAGTTCTTCAGGCTAAAAACAAGTGTCAACAGAGGAAAATGAATTTTCAGGAATGAAGGAAAAACTACAAACATGAATAAAAGTAAAAAAGGAAGTCATTGCACTGTTAATAAAGGAAAAGAATCATTAAATAATTTTTTAAAAGAGTGTAGAGTAGCTTATTTGTACCAAGTGAGGTAATGAGGCTCACAGCAGCGGTATTGGAAGTGGAATAGAGATACTGAACCTGAAGGGAGTGGTGAGAGAATGGATAGCATATGGGGACTGTTTCTAAGAAAACAGACAGCTCCTTGGGGCACAGGGAGGATGGTGGTACGTTTAACTTGAGTTATACCCTTATCAATCCTCTTCCTTACAAGCTGGCATTTGCCCACATTCCCCACTATTCTATTTCCATCCAACTCCACCTTCTTCTGCCCCAAAAGATGATCTTGCCTCCTACCTCACCGAGGAAACACCAGCCACTGCACTTGAACCACCTTCATCCATATGCCCTTGCTTGTACATTTCGAGTGAATGATACCCACCCTGAATCAAACTCTCCAAGAAAAAGGCACCTCTGTGCCTCTCAGTCAGTAAGCCTGTCTCTGCTACGGAAACTTGTTCTACTTAATCCACCGGTATTTTGCTGTGTATAATATGCACCCACATTTTTGGCCCTAACTTTCAGGAAAATCTTTTATTTTAATTTTTTAATTCAATTTTTTTTATTTCTATTTAGAAACAAAACCAATGATCGTATTCCAGGGTATTATTTTGCATACGGATATCATTACTGCTTTCTAGAGTGACCCTTTTAATGCATAAGCATAGGTAAAAGAATTAAAAACGTTTATATAGATACAGAATTAGTACTAACCATGTATAATGTGCATCCTTATTTTTGCCTCAGAATTTTGGGCAAAAAAGAGCACATTATACACGGCAAAACACAGTACCCATTCAGGCAGAGAGACCCTTTTGAACATAGGAAAATTTTCCTACGTCAGCACTTAATTAGAGGATTTTCTAAAGAGGCGGCAGCTTGAGAAAGCACACGCTACCTCCCTCCCCCTGGGCGCCCTTCTCCTCCTCCTCTTCTGTGAACCCACCTACTTTTTACTTTTCGGCGTCCCGCTGGGGAAGCGCCTCCCTAACTCCTTTCAAGGCAGTGAGCCAGGCGTTCTCTGGCCCGCACGGCCCTGGCTGTCCCTCAGTCAATGAACGCAGGACGGCTTCCTCACTGTCCCATCTGCCTACTTCTGCCACTAAAGAGACACCGTCAAGGCAGAGAGGGTGATCAGGAGGATTCTTACTCCCTGTCCATTGTGTGAAAATTGTTATTTAACAAATCATCGAGAGACTGTTTCCAAGCTTTGTGGGTGCTGAGTAAGCCTGCACAGAGTTTTGCTGAATGATTAGCAGCGTCTCCACGGTGTGGGAACTGTGTCAAGTTCAGTGTTTTGAATTACTGGATTCAGAAAGCTTAAAGACTTTGCTTTTTCTGTTGCAGATTTATGTTGACGAAGTGCCACTGCCGTTTCCAGGACACACACTTATTGCTGTCGCCACTGCCGTGGTGCTGGGGGGAATGATTTTCATAGTGTTTATGCTTCAAATACGTAATATCCACCCATGGGATAAGTGCAAAACATTCCTTAAAAGAAACAAAATGAACTTATCAAGTACCAGTGTCAGCCATCTGGCTCATCAGTGAAAATCTGAATAGTGAACACAGGATTATCCCAATTTTCTCTTTATTTCCTAGTTTTATTAGACAATTCCTAGAACCATATACTTCAATGTTAATATAAAATCTATACAAAATACAACAGAATTGCCATTATAACTCAAATTGCTATTTGTCAATATGTTTACTATCCCATTCTTTTATTTCATTTTAAAATTTTATGTCAACCCTCCTCTAAAGGATTTTTCCATGGGGTTCTTAGAAAAATATAAAATAATAACCATCTCTGTGTGAATTGGGATTTCTGTATTTTTCAGCTTTTATTGAGTGGAGCCCGTTCTTTGGGATCTGAACACCCGAGCCTTGCTCTTCTCATTAGGAGTGAGAGTAGGCCGTGGTCCTGCTGGGGGGAGACAGGTGGCGAAGGAGGCTAACCCTCAGGTGTGCTTTCAGAGCTACCTGAGAATTAAAGGTGGAGCTACCTGGGTTTCTCAGAGCAACTTCATAGGCAGATTGTGGTCCCAAAGAGAGGGAAATTCGACCCCCATCGTGGGGATGTTGGAAGAGCTCAGCACCTGCACAAGGCACTGCTCCAGGCCGCACGTAGAATCCCAGAGACGCGTGCCTGTGTGCGCTGTCAGAGCACCGGCCCACGTCACCAGAAGATGGCTGGTCCATCCGCAGATCCTCCCTATCCTGGGTGAACTCAGGAGCAGTTGCTTTGACAACAAGAGGGCAGGCGAGACCTCCAGTCCCAAAGAGCCCAATTCTGGGAACTGAAAATCATGGCCATGTCGTATGTCACAAAAGTTCTTTTGAGAGGAGCAAGGTGCGTGCAAAACTCAGACTCACAAGCCGGACATCTCCGATTTACCACTTCATTGTCACCTAGCGTGGTACAGAGATTGGGCAGCATTTACGGTAGTCAGCCCCATCCCTGGGAACCCCAGTGGCAGCCTCAGCCAGCATGCCGAACGCAGCATCGCTATGACAACGAACTGAGGGCGTGCTGTGTTCTTCAGTGCCTGATTGAACACCTCCAAACTGCCAGCCCATGAAAGTTTCCCCAGAGATTTGACGATAAAATGAACACATTTCTGTAACTTGCAATTCTAGAATGTCACTCTTTTCTATTCTGATTATGCTTAACACCCTCCCATTTATCTTCAGTCAGAATCTACCATTCGACTAAGAGTGGGGCATAGGAGGGATTTTGAGGCTTAGCCTGCAAGGGCGGCACATTGGGAAGCAGGGAAGTGTTCACTGATGGAAGAACTGAGATGACATTTGGTTGGCAGGGCATTTAGTCAGTTTTTTCAGCAGCAGCCACCCTCAGATCTCAGCTCTCAGTGGCTTGTGACATTAAGCACGTGTTTCTTGCTCACTGGCCTGCGCACTGGCCGTGGTGGTTCTGCGCCCAGCAGGTGCACCCCACGTGGTTGTCCTCTGGAACACAGGCTGAAGAGCAGGAATCACCTGGCAGCTCTTCTCATGGCACAGGACCAGACACCAGAGGCCCAGCCAAACCACCTGAACTGTCTAAAGCAAGGCACTCGAGTCATGCCCCTTCATAGTCCATTAGCCAAGTCAGATCACCTGGCCGGGCAGTACCAGTGGGATGGGGATGTACCCCACTCTCATTCTGAACATGAAGTCTTGGGATCCCTCTCATACCTGGATGCTTTGTCACCAATCGCTGTGTGACCAACTCCACAATTCAGTGCCTTAAAACAACAATCATTTTATTTGCTCAAGATGGTGTAGTCTGGCTGAGCTCGGCTGCTTGGTCCTGCTGGTCTTGCTCGTGGTCATTCGTGCACAGCCTTCAGCAGGCAGGTTGGCTGGGGGCTGGGCTCAGCTGTACACCTGCTGGATGAGCTTCTTTCTTTATGTGGTCTCAAGGCCTCTCCCTTTTCAAAAGACCTCCCCGCATGGCCTCTGCGTGTGGCCTCTCTACCAGGGTAGCCGGACCCCTTACATGGCAGCTCAGGGCTCCTCAACCTTGCGAAAGGGGAAACTGTCATGAATTAGGCCTAGTACTGGCACAATGTCATCTGAATCGTTTTGGCTGGAGGATGTCTAGCCCAGATTCGAGAGAAGAGGACTACTCATGACCATGACTATTGGGAAGTGAGATTCGTTGAAGGCCCCCAAATAAGAGGCTTCCAGAAAGCTCCCTCCTCAGCGAGCAAGTCCAGGCTCCTTTGCATGCTGGGTCTGGAATGTCCGAGATGACTTCCTAACTCCCATATCTGGCTCCTCAGCTGGTTTGGCTGGAACAGCCAGGGGATGGCCAGGCACCTCTTTCCCCACGTGACCTCTCCACAAAGGTAGCTTAGGCTTAACTCGCAGACTTGTGATATCATAGTAACTGGACTTCTTACGGGGAGGTTGGCTTTCCCCAAAACACAAAAAATGGAAGCTGCCAGGTTTTCTTTAATATTTGGACTTTGAAGCCTCAGAATGTCACTTCTGCTTCATTCTATTGGTCAAGGTGGTCCCAGGGCCAGGCCAGATTCACAGGGAGGACAAACACACTCCATCTCTTTTGAGTGGCAAGGTGACATTGCAAAAGAGCCTATGGGTCAGGAGGAATTGTTCTGGTCATCTTTGGGAATGTAATCTGCCACTTTGATGTTCATCCAGGAAATCTGCTTGGGCTGTGAACTCAGTTCGCGGTCTGCCTTGGAAATCCACAATATCAGTTCCATACCAGCTTTTCATCATCTATCATCTCGGCTTTCGGCCACAGGTAATGAAAGCTTCATTCAGAAGGGTCACAAAACATTTCTGACAAGACTATGTTGTCTAGAACAATAATTTTGAAATTTGAGTTTCTGAGCACCCTCCAAAACAACCACGCAAGCCTGAAGAACCAACGTTCCTCTTTCAGTAGTCAGCGACAGTGGTACCTAGGTGCCCATCGTCAGTGTGTTCAGGAACTCACGACGAGTGCCAAAACCGACGAGTGAGCACCGAACGTGACAAGTGACGAAACGTTTTCTCTTGCAGGGAAGCACCATGACTTGTGCAAGTTCTTGCACGCACAGCGGGTCCAGAGCAAGCACCAAGGGCTGGAAGATATTTTCTCGTCAAAACGAGACAGAGTACAGGGTTTGACAAGTTGTGAAGCCGATGAGTACGGAGGTATGACTGTAACATCCAGCCCCTCCTCCCAGCTCCCTCCCTTCTCATGTCACACTCAGTGGGCCCATGACCCTGCACTACCCCAGGCAGCTCTGGGCTGCAGCAGCAGGCATTCCTGGCCAGACATTGTCACACACCGTTGTTGTATGACTAATCCCCATCCACCACAACCTAGGTTTTTGATTCAAGTTAGAAATCCTCAGCCAGAATTGGCTGAAGGAGTGTAAAGCAGAGGGTTATCTGTAGGCCAATCAGCTATGGTCAGGGGACAGGGTCACGCAACTCAGACCTAGCCCTTCCGTTCATTGGGACCGTTCCCAGACAAGAAGGGAAGAATCACTTTGCAGCTTGGCCTCCAATTGGTGAGGAACAGGCAAAGCTGGAGGCAGCCTACAGGGAGCAGAGGGGAGGCTGAGAGTGACCGTGAACGTAGAAGAGCTGGGCCCGGGGCAGGGCTCTGCAGAGGGAAAGGAGGGGGAGGGTTGGCATTGGTGGACAGAGCTGCAAGTGAGGGGCAAACCTCCCTCCTTCCACCTCCAAACAAGGTAGTGTGCTCACCTGGAGGCCCCATCAGTGCATCAGGCCTTTTCACCTGTAGCTCCCAGGTGGGCAGCTGTGGCCCGGGGAGGGTTGGGGACAGGGTGCTGAGCCTCCCAGTCACCACGGCTCAGCACTTTGGTGTACCCACCTCTCCCCCTCCCCCACTCATATGAAGAGCAAATATTGAATGACTGACATGTGATTTCATGAGTGCTGAGCTGGGCTAGTGGTAGATGTTGGCCAGCATCATTAGAACCTCTGCCTGCCTGCCTTGGGGTTGGAAGCAGGTCCCACAGCCCACAGCTCAGTCAGAAGCTCTCCCCTGCCAGCCTCCCCCTCCCCCACCAGCCTGCCCCTCCCCTGCCAGCCTACCTCTCGCCTGCCTTTTTTCTTTTGTTGTCCCCTGCCCTTAATACAAATGTAAGCAACATTGTAAAGATCTTTCTACACCTTCCTTTCAGTTCATACAGAGTCCACCCTGCCAGCCCATTATAATCCAGCTGAATGGCCATGGAAAGACTGATTCTGGAAGCGAGGGGATGAATGATGATGGGCTCTGTTCTCAGTGATCAGGTACTTTTTCCTTGTGAATAACAGAAATGCCGTAACATCTGTGAGATGGACCCTGACTCTTCCGATGTTCGCCTGGGATCAGGGACTCTGACTTCAACATTTTTAGAAGGACCTATGCACTTAAACCTCCTAATAAAGCAGCTGCTGTCCTACTCGTAGAAACAGTCAAAATTGCCCTCAACCTCAAATCAGTTTTAACAAGCACTTACCAGCACTTGGTGTCTGCAGGGAAAACCAAAGAACTCAGACCGCAGTCATTACTTGTGAAGTGTTGCTTAGTTAAATTTTGTGAATACATTTTGGTTAGCTCCATATTCAAAATAGGGCTATGCTCATGCGTAATTTCTTGTTGTTACACACCATCATTCTATTTAAAAGATAATTAGCATCATAAGAATATCTTAAACACCACAAGAAACACAAATATCTGGTATTTAGAGACATACACATATTTAGCATTTCAGTAAATCTTTAGGGAACTAACAGTAATGCCGGAAAGGCCCTTCATTTCGATGAAAGCTAACTATATTCCGCTTGTGGCAACTGGGCCCTCCCTTGTGGAATGGCAAACGTTTCCCCTCTTCAACACGACCCAGTGAACACACTCATGTATTCATGAGGATCCGAGTAGCAGCTCACGGTCCTCGGGGACTTTTTGTGCTGCGTAGTGCTCGGAGGTCTATTATGAGGGAGGCCTTCTCTGACCCTGGAGGGATTATTAGTTCATCGTGCTGACTATAAACTTTTGGACATGTTGAAGTAAATGTTTCCTTTTCTTAAAGATTCTATTTATTTGTTTTTAGAGAGAGGGAAAGGGAGGGAGAAAGAGAGGGAAAGAAACATCGATATGCAAGAGACACTGCTTGTTGCCTCTAGCACGGCCCCGACTGGTGAGCTGGCCCACAACCCAGGCATGTGCCCTGCCTGGGAGTCAAACTGGTGACCTTGGTCTGCAGGCTGGCGCTCAATCCATGGAGCCCCAGCAGCCAGGGCAAGGTTTCTTTCTCTGATGGAAAAGTACTTTTCTGGCAGAGAAAAGTTGTAACCACAGTCCTTCTAGACTTGCAATGTGACCTTCCTTGGGCATTCTTGCATTCCTAGGATAAACCCTACTTGACATAGTGTTTTATTTTTCTGATACTCTGTGGAGTCTGGCGAACTAACTGTTGACTCTGGACTTGGATGCTGCGAATGTCACTGAAATGAGCCTATAATTTTCTTTTCTGGTACTGTCTGTCTCTGGTGTGGGTAGTTCAATCACACAGTGAGTTTGGCTGCTCTCCTCCTCTTCGATGGAAGTGTTCACTTGGGGCGTGGGCTGTCCGTTCCAGGGCGGTTTTAAAGACGCAGTGGCACAAATGTCGACAGTGGGCCTCACTGGGCTTCCCTCTTTACTTCATCCAGGCTCCTGGATTTGCTTGTTTGAGATTCTACCGGGTACTATATTTCCCATGCTCATTTTCTACCTCAGTTCCTTCTAAAAAGAGTTCTTCTCTTGGTCTTCTAGCTTGCTGCTTTCTTCTTCGGTTATCAGTTTGATCGTTTATTCCCATCGATTAAGTTTCCTGACTTGATATTATTCATTTATTTGACAAATATTCATTAAGTGTCAGGTGCTGTTCTGGGCACCCACTAATCTGTACAGACATTTATAAGGGATAAAGAACAGATTTTTCCCTCCTCCAATAGTTCTTTTTCCCTCAGTGACGGAAGCGACATTTTGTTTCTTAGTTGAGCCACTGGTTTTTTTAAAAACAATTTTCTCTTTCTTTTTTAAAAAAGATTTTATCTATTTATTTTTAAGAGAGGGAAGTGGAGGGAGAAAGAGAGGGAGAGAAATATCAATGTATGGTTGCCTCTCACGTGGTCCCCACTGGGGATCTGGCCCACATCCCAGGAATGTGCCCTGACTAGGAATCGAACCAGCAACCCTTTGGTTCACAGGCCAGTGCTCAATCCACTGAGCCACGCCAGCCAGGGTTGATTTATCTAGTTTTTAACATTTTCTTCAAACTCAGATTAGGAACCCTTTTTCCCATGATGTGTTCTTTCTTAAAGAAAACTGATGATGTCACCTGGTTGACTGGTATTCCAAGAGAAAAAAAGTCAATAATGATACAGGTAAAAATGATTTGTGTTCCTTCTCTTATGGGTAGGTTATAGGTGAAATGTTAATAACACATGTATTGAGATTTACTTTTGATTAAGCTATTTTAAACCAAATTTTGAAGTTGATAAAAAGGTTAATAATTGGTTTTAATCACATTACAATGTTAAACTCAAAAAATTTCAGACTAAATACTTTCGTGAAAGTATATCTACTAAAAAAGTATCATGTAACCTCACTTCCTGATACTATAATCATTTCAACTTGTTCTACTCAAAAGTTTTAAAGTCAGTGTCCCTGAATAGGCCAATAAAGAGGTTAATGTCAAATACAATTTTTATTAAGAGAAGTAAAATTAAATAATCTCTCAAATGATAAAGGAAATGGCAATAGTTTTAGAAGCTGATTTAGCTATAAAGGAGCAACAAGGAACAGACAACTTTGGATGTAAGGTATTGAACTTGTCAGAATTTTATTCAGAATGCCAGGCAGTGTGGAAAAGAAGAGTAACATGGAACCTGTCGTTTGAGAACATAATCATTTGCAGTGATGGAAGTTCTGAGGTACATAGGATGTTGACATGAAAATCTAATGAGAGTCGGCAAAGATTGAAAACATGGTCATATCTAGTATTAATGAGAACAGCTGTTTGAAGGTAGGTTGGTAGAATCTGACAGGAAGGTAATTTGGCAATTTATGTTATAAGCTTTGGATGTATTCGTGCCATTGGTCTCAGTAGTTCCGCTTCAATGAATTTAACCCAATGGAACAAACTTAGCTAAACACTAAGCATTAGGGAGAAGCAGGGCTGATATTAAAAGACATAAACCACCACTGGGGCCTAGGTCCAACTGACCAGCACGGACACCTACCCAATCAGAAGTATCGCTGTTTATAAGCAATCATGTTTCTTATACTGATGCATACGTATGAGCCAAATACCCGCCTGTATATGAGGGTGTTCCCGCAGGATTGCTTATAATTGTAGCAATTATACAATTGCTATTATAACCAATTAAAGGTAGAACAATAGGAAATTGGTTAAATTAGCTTTGTTACATCCATATGGTAGAATACAGTGAAGTCAGGTTTTTAAGGAAAAATGGCAATAAACTTGACTTAATGCAGAGTTAAAGAACAAAATAATTATAAAATACTATATACTGTATGATCCAAATATATAATCCAATCCAAGTTTTATTTAAAACATACAAACTGAGAAAATAGACCACAAAATTACCAGCAGTTACATACTGGGTAACAAAATAACAGCTGTTGCCAATATTTTAAGTTTCATAAATTTTTACAACAAACTTGTACTAATTTTAGAAAAGACAAATGCGTTTAACAATATTATGAGAAGAGATATTTTTCGTATTTTGTGTTTCCTCTGGAGAACCAGGCTTTATTTGGAGACACTGATAACGAAAAAATGGATCCCTGGGTGCAGTGACTCCTGAGTGCAGAGTTTCTTTGCTGCTGAGATCAGGGAGAGGCAGGAGGCCCTGGTGCTTGCCACAATGCCTGGAGAGCGCCGCCTGCAAAGGTCTTTCCACAAAAGCCTTGACTATTATGCGACTTTAGACATCAAAATAGCATTAAGTGGTTGGTTCATGCCAGCAAACGTCAGCATTGGATTCAAAACACTGCTCTGCAGAACGAAGTGTCCTAAAGTGTATTGATCTGGGATGATCCCAGGGCTTTATCTTTAAAACCACCCCTGCTGGTAAAGGTCAGCTTGATACCTACCTGTACTCTCTCTCTCATACCTACCCCAACTTTATTCAAAAGTCACACTTACTATGTTTCCTAGATACACAGTGAAATTCGGTTGGTTTTAGACTAGTTCTAGCAGTTAAAATTCCTTCTGACAGGATATTTTTCTTAACCTCTTGAATTTTCGAAATCCTTTCTTATAAAAGTGTTAGTGTTACTTTCATACATAGGTGACTTTTGAAAAACAGCTTATTGAAATATAATTCATACACCATACAACTGACCTTTTTAAAGACTACGGTTCAATTATTTTTAGCATATTTAGAGACGTAGGCAACCCTCAGCGTGATCTAAGTTTAGAATATACCATCACCTCCAAAAGAAACCTGTCGCACCCGTTAGTCCATCTCCATCCTGTCCCGCACGCCCTCATGTACCTTCTGTCTCTACAGTCGTTCGTTCTGGACAGTCCTCACACAGTGAGTCACGCGAGATGTGACCTTGTGAGACTTGCTTCTTTCACCTAGGGTGCTGCTTTCAAGTTCATCTGTGTTGCATCATGAATCAGCACTTCATCTCTTTTTATTGTTCAGTCGTATTGTATTCTTCGGGACACACCACATTTTGTTTATCGAGTCATCAGTGCGTGGATATTTGGGTTGTTTCAGCCTTTAGGCTATTCTGAATAACACCGCTAGAAACATTCACACCCAAGCCTTTGTGTGGACACACGCTTTCAGTTCCCTTGAGTAGATGTTGAGGAATGGAATTGCTGAGTCATGTAGTAGCTCCAGACTCAACATTTTGAGGACCTGCCAAATTGTTTTCCAAAGTGGTTGCGCTGTTCGTTTGTTTGTTTTAAAGATTTTATTTATTTATTTTTAGAGAGGGAAGGGAGGGAGAAAGAGAGAGAGAGAGAAACATCAATGTGCGGTTGCTGGGGGCTGTGGCCTGCAACCCAGGCATGTGCCCTGACTGGGAATCGAACCTGCGATGCTTTGGTTCGCAGCCCGCGCTCAATCCACTGAGCTAGGCCAGCCAGGGCCGGCTGCACTGTTTTCACATTCTCAACCACAAGGCAAAGGTTCCCGTCTGTGCACATCCTCGCCAGCACTTTCTCTCCTCTTTTTTTTTAATACAGGCATCCTAGCGGGTGTGACGTGGACTCTCAGCGTGAATTTCACTGGCATTTGCCCAATGACAATGATGGTGAGAGTCCTCATGTGCTTTTTAACCACGTACACGATCTTTTATGGGAAGATGTCTGTTTGTTGAAAAGACTGCTCTTTTACAGTTGATTTTTAATAGTAAAATGTATTATATATGTATCCATTATAAAAAAAGCAATGTAAACAGTGTAAACTTAAAAAAATATAGAAAGGAATAAAGGAGAGAAAAATTCATATTGCTACTCTGTAAAGACAACTACTTTTCACTGTTCAAATATACAGTATGTGCACATATATATTTAACTTAATTTACATGGTATTATGCCGTAAATTTTGTTGTCTCCTTTAACACTCAATAGTTTGCTTTGTGTGCATCTAGTCCATTGCTTCTGACCAGTGCCCAGGAATTTATATTCTAAATATACATTTGCCACATTTTATCCACTCCCCTAGTGATGAAACCTAGATTTGCTCCAATGTCCCCGACCACGAACGTCGCCACCTCAACCCGCGCCCCAGCACGCGTCACCTGAAGGGCACGAGTGGAAATTTCCCTGACACGCACACCTAGCAGTGAGGTCGCCGGGACAAAGAGAATTCACATTCTTAGTTTCCTCCAAACGCTTGTCTCCAGAATGCCCTTACCAGTTTGTACTCGCATCGAAACTGCCCGAGTTCCCGTGTAACCCATCTCCCCCATCACTTGGTAGCACATGTTCTTTTCGTTTTTGTCTTCTGGGGGGATGACGTGGTACCCATTGTTTCAAAATGATTACTGGTAAGTTCGAGCCTTCTTCGCGTACTTGTTAGCTATTGAGGCTTCGAAGTCAGCCTCTCTGTTTATTGTCTGCTGCCAAATTTTCTGTCGAATATAATTATTTCTTTCCTCAGTAATTTGCTCAAGCCCCTTAAGTATTGGGTGGTTTTCACTGTTTTGATCATAATTGACAATACGAAGTATATTTTATATCACAACCAACACATACACTTTATATAATACATTAATATACACAAAGACTATACATGAATATATTAATTATAGTGTATATTGATTATATCAATATATAATTATATATTAAGTATGTGAGTAATTATATATTACTATGTATTTATATACTATATATACATGTGTAAATATATATTCCCAACCAACATACACTAGATGTATACATGTATATTTTTAAATTTACATTTGTTTTTATATAATATAGACAGAGGTTTGATAAGTATATTTTTCTAGTACTTTTTATGCACGATTCAACTCTACTTTATTGCTTTAAATGCTGATTGCGATCCATTAAGTTGAATTTATTACCCAACAATGGTCTAGAAACGATAGTCTAAAAATTAACTGTCCTTAGCCCTGGCTGGTGTAGCTCAGTGGACTGAGCACAGGCTGTGAACCAAAGCATCGCAGGTTTGATTCCCAATCATGGCACATGCCTGGGTTGCAGGCCACAGCCCCCAGCAACCACACATTGATGTTTCTCTCTCTCTCTCTCTCTTTCTCCCTTCCTTCCCTCTCTAAAAATAAATACATAAAATCTTTTAAAAAAAATTAACTGTCCTTGATGTAATCCCTGATCCTTGATGTACTGAAATCTCTATCTATTATTTGAGACTTGGTTAGGGAATTTCCCTCCATTTCTAGTTCATGTATGTATTCCCCTACCTTTTCTTTGATTCAGTTTAAAATTTTACCTTTTGAATTGAGGTAAATTCAGTCTGAGACCCACCTTCTTAATTTAATATAAGGTGGGAATTCAACTGTTTTGCCTGGTACCATTGATTGATTTTTTTAACCATTTCTTTGTAGTATCTCATATCAAATTTCCATAAAGCATGGATTTATTTCTCTTTCTTAGTCCATTTGTTGGTTTTGCCTTAGTACTCTATTGTTCAATCACTTTTTCATGTGTTGTATGTCAAAGATAAAAATCAGACAAGTAAAGAGATTGATTTTTTTTTCATGCAATCTGGGCAGCATCCAAGATCCAAAGATCAGAGTGTTTGGCTGGGGGGATGCTTTTGCTTTAGACTTTTACAGGGAGGAGTAAACAAGTTGCAGGGGGTGTGATTTGTAGTTGGGCTTATTTTTCAAGCAGGAGAAGTCTCTATCAGTCATGTGAGCAGGAAATGTTTTTCTCTGTGGTTAGTGTCAGGGGGCAAACAGTTTTAATCTTAGCAAATCAATCATGAGACAAAGACCAGACACTTGGAGGGTCAGTGTCTGGCCTTGGCAGTCGGTTCCGGCAAAAGGGGAAAGGTCTGTGATTGACCTCGTCAGTGCCTCTCTCGTTCAAGACAAACATCATCTGTCCTGGAGCATTCTCAGGAATTACAGTGATCTCTGTGGGGCTTTGGTCAAGAGTCAGTGAAATGGTCTATAGGGTCAGCAGTTTCTTGTTGACATTGTCCTTGGAGCAATAGCTGAGCCATCTGTTGCTCTCTGATAGGGGTCTGAAGCTGAGAAAGGGTACTGGAGACAGGGCGTTTCATTAGGAGGATAGTTATAAGAGAAAGCAGAAAACTGATTATTAGAGGATGTATTCGGGAGTAAAAAGCAAGACTCCAGACCAGTGGGGACAGGTCTAGTGGGTCCCAGGAAACTGGTGTGGAAAGGTCCTTCGATGGTGGGGTCAGGGCTGCGGTGGCAATGCAGTGAACTCCTCAGTTAGCATCTCAAACGCCCTTGCTCATAATGCAGAGCCAGAGAGGCTTAGGGGGACAAATACACAAAAACTGGGGGCCCTGGCTGTTTGTAGAGAAAGGAAGAATAGGGAAGAACGTGATGAGGAGGGGCGGAAATAAAAAGGTAAAGGGAAGGCATGGCTCAAGAAAGTCCTGAAATGAATGAACAGCAGAAAATAAAAGAACGATGAGACAGATATGAGGGAGAACTAAGGAGGGCATTAGAAAGGAGAATCCTAGGGAGTTGTGTTCCAGCATCACAGGAGGAAGCTGACTCCCTTGTGACGTCACCTACCTCTTCCAAAATTCACAAGGAAGCAGTCTCTCTCACATCATTATCTGCTTCAGGGAGCTCTCCCAAGAGTCTCCATTTCAAGTCTCCTGTTGTGGTGAACTTCCCCAAATTCAAAATAACACTCATATTTTTAAAGTTGGGAAACACGAACACCAGGTTGAGGCCTGAGGTTGTGCAACGGTGTGAATGTTTAGGAAGACAATATAAGGTTCCTCCCGGTTGGAATCAAGATTGGTCTGGTGGTATCTTTTCCAGAAGACTAGCTCTTCCACCCGAAGATAAGGCCTGAGGTGGGATGTCTGGGGGAGAGGCAGGTTTGAACTAGTGGTAATAAGTATGTATGAATGTATTGACTAAGACCTTGGCAGGCCTTTGAAATGCAGACTGGATCAGATTTGAATCTCCCGCACTCCAGCAAGGGTGAGGCATCCTCATCGACCTGACAGCAATTATCTGATAAAGAGATAATCGATGTTAAGAGGAGAGTGAGGGTGGAAGGACCATCCGGGCCAAGGGCAAGACTTCTGGCCTAGCCAGGTTGAGTTCTGCAGAGTGTGGCTCCTACGAGCACCGCTGACCCATCCTATTCTTTGAGAACTGGAGATGGTGAGGACCACGCAGTTTTTGTAAGAGTGGAAGTGCTCACTGACTGTCCCGAATAACCCTCCATCACCAGAGAGGAACGAAGCGGGTTCCCCAAGTGGGAAAAATTCCTTCCAGCTGCAGCTTAGCTAGAGTTGTGGCAGTTGCCTATGCGCAGGGGAGAGCTTCCAAGCCTCCTTCTCAGAATGCAGATTATGGTGAGAACGTATTTGTGCCCATGAGACTTTGGGAGTTTAATCAAATCCATTTGCTAGCGGAGAATGGGACCTGAAGGAGCTGGCTGTCATCCTTGTTCCACTTTTACATTTTTACCAGGAGAATGTTTCTGGCCAA
Source organism: Tonatia bakeri (assembly GCA_004024845.1). Classification (NCBI taxonomy): domain Eukaryota; kingdom Metazoa; phylum Chordata; class Mammalia; order Chiroptera; family Phyllostomidae; genus Tonatia; species Tonatia bakeri. The sequence continues at coordinate 17,816 of PVIA01012764.1, forward strand.
TGGGACATACTGAGGTTACCTGTTAAACGTGACTGCTTAAGCATCCCGACCAATATTTGTGAAGGTCGGACCTGTAAGATTTGCGCTATCATGATGTGTAATCTTATGGAGGCTGTGGACCAATTTGCTAATTTCTCCCTATAAGTAGGAAGTGGAAGTGCCTGACCTACTATGTAGAAAATGAGGACGAAATACCAAAAGGCTGATGGCTTGTTGTGTTGTTAAGATGCCTAAAGCATGTCCTTCCATTTTATGTTTATAAAGGGAAAAGGTAATGAGTTTTCATCTGGGCCCTAGAGAAATAAGCCAGGGCCTCAATAAACCCCTGAGGCACCACAGTCCGTGCATATCGTTGATTTGCACATGAGAAGGCAGAAAGATATTGTCAGCTGGGACTGATAAAAGCACCAAGTAAGTCAATGACTATAAAATGAATAGTGTGTGGGCCAGAGGCCAGAAGGGCATGGGGTTAGGGACTAGAGGAAACCTGTCCTGTTTCTCGCACGCAAGCCTTGCACTGGCCAATACCCCTTGGCAGTGGCTTCTTTACTGGGAGACTGTGGTGTTACAGGACTGGATATGGGGACTAAGAGCCCCTTGTCATGGAGGGTTGGAAACCTCGGAGGGCTTATTTCTACTTTTAGAGGGTGTTGTGGTAAACTTGGAAGGCTTTATTTCCTTTCTGAGAGACCCAGTCTCCTGGGTTTGGCCTGTACGTGGGGATCTTAGTCAACGTAATGGGACCTATCTTAGTCTATTTCAGCTGCTGTAATAGAAGACCAAAGATGGGTGGCTTATTTCTCATAATTCTAGAGGCTGAGAAGGCCAAAGTCAAGGTGCTGGCAGATTCAGTGTCAGTGGGAGCCTGCTTCCAGATTCATGGACAGCCATCTTTTAGCTGCGTCCTCACATCATGGAAGGAATGAGGGAGTCCTCTGGGGTCCCTTTTATAAGGACACTAATTCCATTTATGACCAATAATCACCTCCCTAAGACCCCACCTTCTAACACCATCACATTGGGGGTTACTTTTCAACATACAAATTTTGAAAGAACAGAAACATTTGGTCTACAGTGGTACTTAAGGGACCTCAGGAAGTTTCAGCACAAATAAGGTCAACAAGAATCATTAAAAGGCAAAGGTACAAGGCACAGAGTAGGAACCTTGAGGTTGAGGTCCTCAGGACAGCAACAAATAATGAAATTCCAAGTGGGAAGTAAACATCTTCCCAGAAGTTTTCCTGGGTAGTGGACTCAAGCAGAACGGTGATGGGTGTTTTCATTATCTTGACTGTGGTGATGGTTTACTGGTGTGTACATGACAGGCATGGCATGCCCTCTCCCAAGTGTTTCTGCTCTGTGTCACCAGCCCACTGTTGTCCTGTGGGACTATGAGCAGTGGGGCCAGATTTCCTAGTCCCTCAAGAGAAGTCAGAAATCCAGATCTTTATGTAAAATTGCCCAATTTTTACACTACACAGGCAAAATTAATAGGTCAGTGAGCTGGATTTGACCCTCAGATTAGTGGGTTGCAGCCTCTAATCTGATAATGAAAAGATTCTCCTGCTAAGGGACTTAAGAGGTTTGGGAGACAGAAATCAGAAGTACGTTGGTTATTAAATTTTAAATGACAATAGTAGCCCAGTGGTTTCCTGGGCCTTAACTCTGTTCTTAATTCTTTTCTCCTCATTTGGAAACATAAAGACATTCTCAACTTCAAGTCTTTTTAAAATGCAGCTCTCTGCCAGGCATTTTTGTAAGAGTCAACACTCTTTTAGCATTTTTTTCTTTATCTTTTTAATATTTTATTTATTTTTATTTTTAGAGAGAGGGGAAGGAAAGGAGAGAGAAACATCAATGTGTGGTTGCCTCTCACATACCCCCCACTGGGGACCTGGCCTGCAACGTGCCCTGACTGGGAATCGAACCAGCAACTGTTTGATTCACAGGCTCTCACTCAATCCACTGAGCTACACCAGCCAAGGCTCTTTATCTTTTTAATCAGGTTCACTGGGATGGCATTGGTTGATAAAATTATGTAGGCTTCAAGTGTACAATTCTATGATGCAGCATCTGTATATTGCATTGTGTGCCCATCCCCTAACGTTTTTTCTATTACTTAATGGTTTGAAACTCAAGGAATTTTATGAATTTTCAAAAAGCTGACTCCAGAAGTCAAAAACAGAACATTGAACTTCCTGGGTCAGGAGCTGGCAGAATGTTGAGGGATGACTGTTCTAATGAGGAACATTGCCACCTTCTGGCACAGACCGGAAATGCAACAGAAAACAACACAGGCAGCCACTTGGTGCAAAGCGTTCCAATTGCAATTTCAGTATGTATACATTTTGACTAATTGCTTACATAAAAAATTCGGAGGATGGACACTGACAGTGGAACCCCGGTGATCAAGAATACAGGACAGGCCTCAATGTATTCTGAGTGGGTATCCAGTTCTCCCGAGAGCAGGCATCGCTCACGTTTTAGAGAGCACCTGCCCAGTTTCCATGCAGCCTTATTTGTTTTTGAGGGCCCATGTAGTCACCCTCTTTGGTAATGGTGTGAAAGGAGGATGTAACAGTCGTGGTTTAAGAGACAACGAGTGAAGGTGGGAGAATGAAAAAATGTAAAGAATAACCTGGCTCCTTCACCATGTGACCTAAAGCAGCCCTGACCTTGTCCTGCAAATCATCTCTGGAATCTTTTAGCGTTTGTTCCATTAGTTGTGAATCTCTGTCACAGAGACAGAAGATAAAGTGAAGGGTGCCCAAGTACTATTCCATGTCTGTAATCCTATGATTTTTTTAAAAAATTGTATTGCATTATTTAGAACTATTTGTATTATTTAGGACTATTTATTTATCTGATACGAGTAAAACCTCAATGTGAAATACTTGGAAGATAGCAAAACATCATATTGGACCCACTTTCTGTTAAAATGTAAATGTAAACTATGCTAGGATGATACAATCTTTTCCTTTGCTTTTAAAATAAAGATTTGAGCCCTGGTTGGTGTGGCTCAGTGGCTTGAGCACTGGACTGAGAACCAAAGGGTCTCCAGTTCGATTCCTAGTCAAGGCACATGCCTGAGTTCTGGGCCAGGTCCCCAGTAGGGGGCACTTGAGTGCGACCACACATTGATATTTCTCTCCCTCTGTTTCTCCCTCCTTTCCCCTCTGTCTAAAACAAAATCTTTTTTTAAAAGGGTGCTTCCTAGATATTGTTAGGCTAATTGATGAAAACTGTCATCAATCATTTTTATGCCAAAGACCTACAGGATATGAAATTGTGGAAACCACTTTATCCTTTGAAGCATCCTATCCCCAAAGAATGTGAAGTGTGATCATCTTAGAAAGAATCCCATAAACTTTACATATAAATTAAATTCCTCTTCAGAAGTTACAGTATTTTCACAGAATCTTTCCATGGAGTGTTTTTTTCTTAAGTAAATTAACTGTAAAATTTTAAATATGAAAATTTTCAAATATTCAAATAGTTGCTGAATATACATTTTTATAATTTGTAGGCTAATAAAGAGGATGGCAACTTCTGAGCACATTTGTTCACTGTATTTATTGGGTTTTTCATTTAGGACTATCAGTGAATTAATAGCTACATATTGCTATGGCTATGTGATTTAGACTGCTAAGTGGCATGTTGATATTGCTTAAGAAATCATTTATAAAATGGTGTTTATAAACAGGAGCCTATTCAATCCTAGCAGTTCAGTGATGTTTACCATTCAATTTCTAGCTAATCAATATTCTATGTGACCTTACAATCTTCTGATGTTTAGCACTCAATATTTTTTTTCCTAAAAAGTAGGGAATGATGAACTGGCAACTCTTTGGTTCGCAGTCCAGCACTCACTTCGCTGAGCCACACCAGCAGATTTAAACTTTTTAAAATTTTCCATTTAACTAGACAGAAAACTGATAATATTCACATTGATTTTTCTAATGACTGTTATTCATCTTAAGATAGCATCATAAGAATAGCTATATTTCATTTTATTGTGCATCTTGTCACCTGTAGTGGGGGTGATGGCGTGGTGGCTCTTAAAAAACGTAGATCCCTGTCCTAATCCCTGGAACCTATGAATGTTACCTTATTTGGGGACGTGGTGGGGGGGTAAAAGCCTTTGCAAGTGCGATTAAGTTAGAGATTTTGAGATGGGAAAATTGTTCCCCATCTCAAATGAGCCCTAACACCATCACAGACAGACACACAGAAGAGAAGGCACAAAAGAGGAGGAAGCAGTGTGACCACAATGGCAGAGATCGGAGTGATGCGGCCACCACTGAGAAACGCCTGCAACCGCAACCTCTCCCTGGAGCCTCTGGAGGGAGTGCGACTCCACCTGACCCCTCGCTTCCAGACTTCCGGTCTCCGGAACTGTAGGAGGTGCGTCTCTGTTGCGCCCCCGTTGGTGTAATTTGTTACTGCAGCGCAGCTGACCCTTTGCCTCAGTTACACTGCTTTCTGATGAGTTTCTAGAACGGCAGCTGCCTTTAGATGTTCTGGTCTTCCGTAGCTGTTTTTATTTATTTTTTTCTAATAAAAGAAACTTGAATACTTAAGAAAGAGCTATTATATTTTGGATTCAAATATATTTTAATCTGTGATGACAAGTTAGAATATTTTCAGTTATTATCAAATGCGGTTTTTATTGTGGATTATTTCTTCACATGGCATTAACTAGGTGGAGCTTTGTAGCTACTGATAAAAGACGACACAGTGCATCATTCCATCCTGGAAGACTAACATGTATGGTGAAAACAACTAACGTTGTGGGTAAAATAATTTTTAAAATTTGTCACATTAAAGATGATAATACAGTAAGAAAATATAAAGCCAAAAGTGCAGAGGAACCAATTACCCAGTTCTCAAGTATCCAGCTTTCAACAAGCTGTAAGCTTGCTTTCAAGTGCACGAATTGGTAGTAACCTAGGACTGGGTAGAGGCAAGTGCAACTCTTGTCTGAAGTGAAGTGCCTCCATTCTTGGTCTCAGGTTGTTTCTACGAACAAACTTTCAAATACAGTGCCCAAACTGCAGCCAAAGAATATGAGGACCCTCCCAAATCAGACTCTATGTGCAAGAGGAAGCAGAAACAACAAAGAGAAACAGACCCACAAAGTCTTCTCGCACTGCCTTTATCAGGTACACGCTGCAAACTAAGTTTAAGTAAGTGAGAAATAAGTCTGGAGATTTCCTTAGGAAAAGAGAGGGTTAGTTGAGTGGATCACGGGTTGTTATAATTAAACATCTAGTTAGGAAACAAAGAATGTCAGATTAGAGAGACATAAAGATGGACAAATACAGATGATATGGTAGACTTAGAGGCAGTAAGAAAATCTAAAATACAATGAGATGGAGTTCCCCTACAGGGAGAATTAGACGGCTGAGGGCAATACTCGAAGTCTTTTTAAAGATTTACCAATTTTATCACTTTTCCAAAAATCAGCTCTTTTTTCATTGGTTTTTCTCTATTATTTTTCTGTTTTCAATTGTATTGACTCCTTTTCTAGTATTTATTAGTTCCTCTTTCTTGCTTTCTGTAGGGTTATTTTGTTCTTTTTCTAGGTCTTGAGGTTAGAGGCTAGATGATTGATTTGAGACTGTTCCTCTTTTCTAATATATGCATTAAATGCTATTGATTTCCCCTCACTACTGCTTTAGCTGTGTTCTACAAATTTTCATATGCCATTCAAATTTGTATATTAAGTTTTATTCAGTTCATGTTTTAAAGTTTTATTTTACTAATTTTAGAGAGGGAGAGAGAAAGAGAAACACCAATTTGTTTTCCACTTACCTATGTGTTCTCTGGTTGATTCCCACATGTGCCCGGTCCGGGGATCAAACCTGCAACCTTGGTTCATGGAGATAACAATCCAACCAACTGAGCCATCAGCCAGGGCTCATTCAGTTCATTTTTAATGTGTCATTAAAATAATGTATTTTTATTTTCATTCAGTTCAATTTTTAAAAATGTCCCTTGGAATTTCCACTTTAACACATGTGTTATTTATACATGTGTTGTCTAGTTTCCAAGTGTTGGCAACTTCCCTGTTAAATCTTTCTGTTACTGATTTTAGTTTGACTTCATTGTGATTGGAAAACACATTATGTGATTTTAATTCTTTTAAATTAGTTGAGATTTGTTTCATGGCTCGGGATACAGTCCATCTTGGTATATGTTTTGTGGGCAATTCATTTTGCCACTTCCTTCTGGCCTCTGTGCTTTATGCTGTTATGCAAATTGTTTCCCCCCTACAGTTAAGATGACATTTCTCTCTCCCTGCTTTCAAGATTTTTCCTTGTGTTTAGTTTTCAGAAGTTTGACTATAGTGTAAATGGTGTGGATTTCTTTATACTTATTCTGTTAGGAGTACACTCAGCTCCTTAAATCTCAAGGTTTATGTATCTTGCCATATTGAGGGAGTTTTTGACCATCATTTCTTTGAGGACTTTTCCAGTCCTGCCTTCTTCCTACCCTCCTTTTGGGTCTCCAATAACATGAGGTGTCAGATCTTTTGTTGTAGACCCACAAGACTGTGAGGCTCTGTTAATTATTTTTTCAGCCTGTTTTTCTCTGCCGTCCAGATTGGGTAATTCCTATTGTTTTATCTTCAAGTTCACTGATCCTCTCCTCTGTCTCCTACATTTTGATATCAAGTTCCTCCATTAAGTTTTTTTTATTTCAGTTACTATATTTTTTTCATTTCTAAACATTTCTATTTGCTTCTTTATAACTTCTATTTCTTTGCTGATATGTTCTATTTTTTCACTGGTTTCAAGTGTATTTGTAATTGTCAGTTGAAGCCTTTTTATGATGATTGTTTTCAAGGTTTGTCAGATAATTCTAACATCTTTGTCATCTCAATGTTCTCATCTACTTACTGTATTTTTCTTTAAATTTGAACTCTACCTCGTTCTTCAAATGACAAGGATTTTTCAGTTGAATGTGGGACATTTTGGGTAATGTGTTATGAGACTGGATCTTTTTTTTTTGCTGGACACAGCCAATTTTATTCAAATTCCCCAAGATTTATACTCAATATGTTGTTTTTAAAATCTATGTCATCCTTCATATAATGTCTTATTTTGTCTTTCCTTTATAGTTTTTTTAAATATTTTCTTTATGTTTTTTTATTAGAAGACAGAGTCCTGAGTTGCCCAGTTAGGAGCCTCTTACCTACTATTTAAGTTTCTTGTCAACATTCACAGCCAACATCTGGCTTCTAGATGAAAGCCTTTTGGTCTTTTCAAACACTTGTTGACAGGGTGAGACTGTGCTGGTGCTCGTAACCACATGACCTAATTTAGGACCAATCTTGGCATCCAGTCTTGCATTTCTAACCAAATTTCAGTCCACCTTTCGGCTTCTTCTAGAGTCACATTCAGTTCATCTGCCAACATGTTAATGCTGATACACTGGTGGACGTGACGAAAAGTCTCAAATATGAAGAGACAGGCATTGTTAATGAAATCTTCAAGACAAGCCACCAAGAAGAAGTCCTTCACAAGCACAGGTTCACATTGCTTCAGCTTGTTCTGAGCTTCATCAAAGTCAAAGTTAACCATATAAACATTCAACAAATTCTGTAACTGATTCTTTATATGTAAGACTCCTGCTGAATAACTTTGACTAGATCTTTTAGCACCTGCCGGTGTTTTTGAACATCCTTGTTTGTTGTGACTGCTTCAGTTAAATAGCAATGAATGTGTGGACACATCATCTGAATTAAGATACTGTGACTGGTAAAGGGAGAGATGAATAATGTTATCACCGCCTTCGGGGCGGTTGAAGAAAACCAGCGAGTGAGCCATGTTCGCTGCTTAAGAGACTGGAGTGGAGAACTCACAGAGTTATCATCTTGTTTACCCGTGCAAGGTCTTGCATGGCTGCATCCCAGTTCTGCATTAAGTTTCAGAGGCCAGTTTTCCCCAGAGTGAATTCAACTCATTTCTATCTGTTGCTGGAACCAACACTCTAAAGAAGTAAAAATAATCTGCCACTCCAGAGTAATTCCCATATTCGTGTTGGAACGTCGCATACCTGTAGAGTGTATCTAAATATTCCAGCATGAATGAATGAATGAATGAATGAATGAATATTCTAGCCTAAAAGTATGCTTGCCTGCCAGGTAGTCAAACAGCATCTGACCACCTCTGATTGACTGAATTTGTCTTGTAGTTTCTGGATCTTCAAACATCTTCACAATTGGTCCCTTTTCTGCCTGGAGCTGTTTTAGTTTTGAAACAAATGGGTTTTGTTTTGTTTTTTCTCTAAAGCTTGAGGAATATCATCCAAATAAAGATTTTTGTCTATATCCACAGCCAAGACTACCATGCTGGTATCACTAAGATCCAATTTTTCCTTGTAATAATTCCTTTCCATTTTATAGCTCCTTTATGAAACTCAAGCCATGGAAAAACTAGATGCAGATCCAAAAAGTGTGCAATATGCGTAGTGAAGTTGTACTCAACCATCTTGTCAAGAGAAAGATACTCTAGATCTTAATTAAACCTTCTCTTCGTCTGACTTTTTTGGATGCCTTTCCAGCAGGAGAAGGGAACACTGACTCATTACTGCCAGGTGGAAGGAAAAGTGGGGGTTCATGCCCAGCCTCCTCCTTTGGCATCCAAGCTGGGACGCCCCTCATTATTGCTGAGTGGGGATCAGCATTCCAGCAGCCCAGAAGGCATCCCCTGACCCCCTTCTGTCTGGGAGGGTAGGAGGGTAGGGGCACTTGAATCCATTCCTCCTCCTCTATACCACTGGAACTACTTTAATTCAAAAACTTGCCATGTCTTGCATAGTCTGGGACACTTTGTAACTGGACTTGCCCGTTTTGTTTTCACCTCTCTCCAAACCTTCCTCACAGTGCTTCCAGAGTTACCTTTTAAAAACAAATCCAGTTATTACATTCCCTAACTTAAAATCCTTTCATGAATCCCTGTCCACTCTGGAATCTGAAGCAATGAAAGGCCTTCAGGATTGGGTCCGTACAGAATTCCAGCACCATCTCACTCCACTCTACACACCTCACTCCAGCCACAGAAAACTGTTTATCCTGAAATGCAGACCCTGACCGATCTGAGGCCCTGAGTCAAAAAGAAAACAAGGGAAAAATACCACAATAATTTTTCCCTTCCATTTCCTCCCCCTCAACAAACTCATGCCATTCCTCCCACTGACTGAGCCCAACCAGAAGCGGAAGCCACAGGACAAGAGAGCCTGCATGACCCACTGCCTGGGGATCAGTCCTCGGGCACAGAGCAGGGCAGGGAGGGCAAAAACTGTATGTGGCCAGGGAGGGGCAGCCAAATGGAGAATAACCAGCACACTGAACTTCAAGCCAACCTACGTCCTAGAGCAGCTATGAACCAAAAGCCTTTTCTTGCCAAACACCATTCTTATCCCCCAAGATCATGAATTTTTTCTGACACAGTTCATCAGTGTGTGAATTCCAGCATCCCAGGTCCCAATTCAAATAATATTAAGTGTGTTATAAAAATTTCCATTTTTTTATGGGTAGTACCATTATTTTGCTCTCCATGGTTTCAGATTTCTTCATAGCTCAAAAAGGAGTGAGATAATTATACCCATAATCGAAATCTGGCTGGTGTAATACAGGTGGTTAAACACATGCCCAACTATTCTTCCTGACCAAAACATATTTTCGTCCCATTTACAAGAGCCATTTCTTAAGGATGTAGAATGCATTACATTTTTAAGAGTGGAATAAATAGGATTTAAAATAGTTCTATATTAAAAAAACTTTCTTCTGATATGCTCCTTACGTTTTATAGAACTCTTTACTTAAGTAGATGCAATGACTATATGAAGTGAATTTTTGAGCAAGCACAACCTAGACTTCAAATGTCTGACTCAGGTTCCAAGATTTGATTTGGGAAATATATGTCAGACCTATTAAACCAGCCTTACAGGGACTGTACAGATATTTTGTAGTGTTGGACTTCTAGATGCGTGTGTGTTTTACAAAGGTGGCCTTGAAATTCTTGCATAGTTAAACTTGACTTTTGTTTATGAAATTATTTTGAACTGAAGTTGGATCACAGAAAAAATGGAGAGATGATGGTGAGGCATGAGCACAGGCCCTTCTTTCTATCCGTGTCTGAACGGGAACGGTTTTCTCCGAGAGGGAATTAAAGGTCAGCGTCCCTCCCTCAGACTCTCTGCAGGGTTGATTAGAGCTGGGCTTGCAGGATGAGTGTGGGAAAGGAGAGAACTGAAGCATCATTGAAGTTGAGGCATCTTAGCTAAGTTATCAAAGAAAGCAAAACCTGAGACTTGAGATCATTTGCAAAGAGACTTGAGAAAGAGTATTTTGTTGGGGAGCGTGATTCCATGGAGAAAAGAGAGGAGGGGTACTAGGTAGGGAAGGAGGAGAAGCCAATACGGGGAGGTGTTAGCAAACATGGCCACTGCCATGGGCGGACCCCACAGGACCATTAGTCTGAGGGATAAAAGGGAAGCATTTGTCCATTGGCTTCCATGCCTCTTAGTCAGAATTGAGCCCATGGCGTGTTAATTCCCCTGCACTTCTGAGTTATGCATTCATGGGCATAGGGCCGTTCACACAACATCCCCACACTATGGGCAGCCCTATACCACACCCTTCTAACTGTGCTGCTCCAGAGGTAAGAATATCTCTCACCCAGTAATAGTCTGAGAAATCCAGGCAATGTTTGGATTGTCCTGACTTCTGTCAAGTACCACCTAACCACTGTGCTTGGGGGTAAGGAACAGAATTTCTGTATCATTTGAGTATAAACATATAATTCTCAAATACAGAGTTAGAATATTTGGAATGACAAAAACTAAGTCAACACCAAACATTTTATTTCTGGTTTAAATATAGCTAAATAAATAAATTGGATACTTTCATGTTGACATCACCACCCCTGACCACCTATCCTATCTTCTTTAGTTATTAACAGGTGGAAAAAGAAATTGAGAATAATGAATGCCTGGATGCATTTTCACATGCAGAATATACTTATTTCCTTTGTCAATAATCTGAAAAAAAATTATCTACTGTAAGGTACTCTCTGAAAAGAAGAAGCCCTTGTCATCTGGATACCAAAGATATTAAGATAAATACAGTTCAGGTTTTAGGGGTCACCTGACCATCTCTCATTCATCTTCAGAATAATATCCAAACACTTTAGAATGACATTTCAGGATTTCACAACTGCGCCACATACTGGGGTTTTTTTCTGACTAATTTACTACTTTTCCCAGTTTGTACTCTCTAGCTATGCTAATCTGCTTAGTTTCCTAAATTGACACACATGTTCCTATCTGCTTGCTGTTTTTTCTCATAATCCAGCAATCTCAGATGCTCTGTCCCCATTTCCCTTAACATCAAACTCTTCAAGTCACACCCAGTGCTGCCTCTTCTACAGAACTCTTCTCTGATCCCTGTAGTGGTCATTTTTGTCACAACTGCTGCGCCCATTCAGTGCATGACTTTTGTTTAACACTACCGCTGTTTTGTTGTAGCTAGTCTGGGATCAGTTAGTAAGCCAACTTCTTTTTAAAAAAGTTTAAAAACATTTTTGTTGATTTTAGAGACAGAGGAAGAAAGGGGGAGAGAGAGAGAAAAAGAGAGAGACTGATTGGTTGCCTCCACCCAGACTGGGGATTGAACCTGCAACCTAGGTTGTGTGCTCTGACTGGGAGTTGAATCCCCAGCTTTTTGGTGTATAGCACGATGCTCCAACCAACTGAGCCACACTGGCTACACCTCTGTCAAGTTCTTAATTAGGCAGTTTAGTGTTCAGTTCAACAAATATCTACTACACACTAACCAAATTCCAGGCAATGTACTGGATTTCCACTATACAGAAGAATAAGAGAAAGTCCTGCCTTCAAGGAGCTTCACAGCCAGTAGAAGAATTAGCCATATAAATAGACCAACAGTGTACGGGTGATAGTATAAGTAATGAAAGGACACAGGAGTGTTACAAAAGAGGGGACGACAACAGTTGTCTGGGATGGGAGCCATGTGAGAAGTCTAACAGAGTAGGTGATGCCTTCATAGGATTTTAAAGGAAACAAGGTGGAAAGGACATTCTATCTAGACAAAGGCACAAGGCTTGGGGACACAAAGCACAAACTGGTGTTTGGGGAACTAGAGGCAGTTGACGTGCCTGCAGTGTAAAGTTCAAGGGGCAAGTAATAAATCTTGAAGGCAAATGCTGACTGTGACCTTTAGGTAAAGCGTGAATTTGTTAAAGTTTCTTTTTTTAATTTTTATTTATTTATTTATTTATTTATTTTTGTTGTTCAAGTACAGTTGTCTCCATTTTCACCCCACCATGTCCCCCTCCGCCCCACCCATCCCTGCCTCCCACCCTCAAACCTACCCACCTTGCCTTTGTCCATGTGTCCTCTATACATGTTTCATGTTGGCCCTTCCTCTCTTTTCCCCCACTACCTGTCTCCTCCTTCCCCTCTGGGTACCGTCAGTTTGGTCTTCATTTCAGTGTCTCTGGTTATAATTTGCATGTTTGTTTTGTTGATTAGGCTCCACTTATAGGTGAGATCATATGGTATTTGTCTTTCACAATCTGGCTTATTTCACTAAGCCTAAAGCTCTCCAGCTCCACCCATGCTATCACAAAGGGTAGGAGCTCCTTCTTTCTTTCTGCTGTGTAATATTCCACTGTGTAAATGCACCATGGTTTTTTTTATCTACTGATTTACTGGTGGGCACTTAGGTTGTTTCCAGCACTTGGCTATTGTAAATTGTGCTGCTATGAACATTGGGGTGCAAAGGTTCTTTTGAATTAGTGTTTTAAAAAAATTTTTAAAGATTTTATCTATTTACCTTTAGAGAGGGAAGGGAGGGAGAAAGAGAGAGAGAGAAACATCAATGTGCGGTTCCTGGGGGCCGTGGCCTGCAACTGAGGCATGTGCCCTGACTGGGAATCGAACCTGCAATGCTTTGGTTCACAGCCTGTGCTCAATCCACTGAGCCACACCAGCCAGGGCTCTTTTGAATTAGTGTTTCAGGATTCTAAGGGTATAATCCCAGTAGTGGAATCACTGGGTCAAAAGGCAATTCCATTTTTAGTTTTCTGAGGAAATTCCATACTGTTTTCCACAGTGGCTGCACCAGTTTGCATTTCCAACAGTGCACTAAGGTTCCCCTTTCTCCACAACCTTGCCAGCACTTGTTGTTTGTTGATTTGGTTATGATGGCCATTCTGACCAGGGTGAAGTGGTATCTCACTGTGGTTTTAATTTGTACCTCTCTGATGACTAGTGATGCTGAGCATCCTTTCATATGTCTCTGGGTCCTTTGTATGTCCTCCTTGGAGAACTGTCTGTTCAGGTCCTTCACCCATTTTTTAATTGGGTTGTATGTCTTCCTGGAGTGGAGTCATGTGAGTTATTTATATATTTTGGAAATCAAACCCTTGTCCGAGGTATCATTTGTAAATATATTTTCCCATATGGTTGGTTCCCTTTTCATTTTACTACTGTTTTCTTTAGCCATGCAGAAGCTTTTTATTTTGATGAGGTTCCATTTGTTTATTCTTTCCTCTATGTCCCTTGCTCTAGGGGACATATCACTGAAAATATTGCTGCATGGAATATCTGAGATTTTCCTGCCTATGTTTTCCTCTAGGACTTTTATGGTGTTATGACTTATATTTAAGTCTTTTATCCACCTTGAATTTATTTTTGCATATGGTGTAAGTTGGTGGTCTAGTTTCATTTTTTTGCATGTAGCTGTCCAGATCTCCCAACACCATTTGTTGAAGAGGCTATTTTCATTCCATTTTATGCTTCTGCCCCCTTTGTTGAATATTAATTGACCATAGAGACTTTGGTTTATTTCTGGGCTCTCTATTCTGTTCCATTGTTCCATGTGTCTGTTCTTATGGCAGTACCATACTGCTTTGATTACAGTGTACTTGTAATATAGTTTTATATCAGTATTGTGATCCCTCATACTTTGTTCTTCTTTCTCAAAATTGCTGCAGCTATTTGGGGTCATTTATGGTTCCATATAAATTTTTGAAATGTTTGTTCTATACTAAGAAATATGTCATTGGTATTTTAATAGGGATTGGGTTGAATCTATAAATTGTTTTGGGTAGTATGGATACTTTGATTATGTTAATTCTTCCAATCCAGGAACACAATATACGCTTCCATTTATTTGTGTCTTCCTTAATTTCTTTCCTTAGTGTTGTGTAGTTTTTTGATTATAGGTCTTTACCTCCTTGGTAAGGTTTATTACCAGGTACTTTATTTTTCTTGTTGCTATAGCAAATGAGATTTTTTTTCCTAATTTCTGATTCTGATATTTCATTGTTGGTGTATAAAAATACCATTAATTTCTGAATATTAACTTTGAATCCTGCTTTTTTGCCAAATTCACTTATTAGGTGGAGTAGTTTTTGGGTGGAGTCTATAGGATTTTCTATGTACACTATCATGTCATCTGCAAACAGTGACAGTTTTACTTCCTCATTTCCAATTAATGCCTTTTATTTCTTCTTATCTGATTGCTGTGGCTAGGACTTCCAATACTATATCAAATAGAAGTGGTGAAAGCAGTCATCCTTGTCTTGTTCCTGATCTTAGTGGGAAAACTTTTAGTTTTTGTCCATTGAGTATGATGTTGGCTATAGGTTTCTCATTTATGGACATTATTATGTTGAGGTATGCTCCCTCTACGCCCACTTTGCTGAATGCTTTTATCATAAATGGGTGCTATTGTTGAAGAGTTTCTAGGATGTGCTGCATATCACTGTAGGTAGGGACACATATTTTTTAAAATACATAATTCTAACAGCAGGGCATTTCATGGTTTGGAGTGAAGGAGAAGGCTTTAAATAAGTAATTACCCAAATATTTAAGCTACCCACCTGTTCTTTTTAATATACACTTAGTAAAATAATGACTTCTATTTATCCTGCTCATCTATATTATTATTCACTGGGTCACTCACATAAATGACTATTTCTAAGACTAGGGTTATATATGTATTATGACAGTACAACATGAATAAAGCTCTTGGTTAGTTAATACAAATTAATCAATACCACAGACTTTTGCTCCTTTTATTAGAAATCTACATCAGTGAGGTACCAGTTGGGTTTCCAGCAGAAATGTTTATTACTACTACAACACTGTACTTTTAGGATGGCTTGATTTATCAAATTTTTCATGAAAAGGAATGACAAATACATATGGAATCCATATAAAAAACTATTTGAGAAAAAGAACAAAGTACCTTTCTCTTTCTTTAAAAATATATTTTTTGGTGTAACAATCTGCACAACGAAAAGAAGAGAGAACTAATCATTGTAATTCCAATTGTGATTTCCATTCCCTAGAAGTATCTTCTTAAATAATTTCCAAGCATGCTAACTGAATGACATTCAGTTGGGAAGGAAAGGAATTGAAAGGAAATTGAATGGAATTGTTTTTTGTAAATGTATTTGCCACTTGTTTTGCTTATTGACTAGCAACACATGAAGAGTTGCTAGTCAGCATTTCGTGAGGATGTTTCTATATTTAAAGAAATGAACTGTGAGGAACTTCCGGCCAAGATGGAGGCACAGGTAGTCGCACTGTGCCTCCTCGTGCAACCAAAACTAAGGACAACAAAAACTGAGAAACAAAAAACAACCAGAACAGAGAGAAATGAACTGAATGGAAGTCTGACTACCGTACATCCAGACCGGTAAGGAGGGGTGGAATTGGAGGCCTACGGAGAGGGGTCGAGGGGTCCCGGCAAGAAAAAGTGCTGGCTGGCGGGCGCGGGCTTGCAGGGCCCAGGCAGCAGTTGGTGGACCCCAGAAGCGCAGGGGCAGCTGACGGACCCAGTGGCAGACCCTGGGGCAGGAGGTAGCGGGCAGACCCAGTGAGGCGCACAAGGCGGCTGGCTGGCTGCAGCCACACATTCGCGCGCAAACTGAGGGAAAACGGGCAGCAACAGACCGAGCGGCCCAGGGCTCCAGCGCCGGGAAACAAAGCCTGAGAGCACCGACTGAAAACACCTGTGGGGGTTGAGGCCGGGAGATTCTCTCAGCCTCGCAGGAGGCTCCTGGAGGAAACCCACAGAGTCCGAGAAAGTGCACAAACCCACCCGCCCGGGAGCCAGTACCAGAAAGGCCCAGTTTGCTTGTGGGAAGCAGCAAAGGGGACAAAAGTCCTAGAGAGAGCGGAGCAGGCACCATTGTTCCCTCTCAGACCCCGCCCCCACATACATCACAACCCAGCGACTGGGGGGCCCCGCCCCGTGAACACCTAAGGCTCCACCGCCCATAGGTAACAGCCGCAACCAGACCAGAGAAAAATAAAAAATAAAAAAGATGGCTCAAACAAAATTAAAAGCCCCAGAGCCAATTTTTTTAAGTGACCAAGAGATAGCCAACCTATCAGATGCACAGTTCAAAGCACTGGTGATCAGGATGCTCACAGAATTGGTTGACTTTGGTCATAAATTAGATGAACAAATGGAGGCTATGATAAGAGAAATGAAGGAAAACGCACAGGGAAACAATAGTGATGGGAAGAAAACTGGGACTCAAATCAATGGAGTGGACCAGAAGGAAGAAAGGAACAACCAAACAGAAAAGAATGAAGAAACAAGAATTAAAAAAAATAAGGAGAGGCTTAGGGACCTCCAGGACATCTTTAAATGTTCCAACATCCAAATTATAGGGGTACCAGAAGGAGAAGAGGAAGAGCAACAAGTGAAAAAGTTATCTGAACAAATAAAGGAGAACTTCCCCAATCTGGCAAAGGAAATAGACTTCCAGGAAGTCCAGGAAGCTCAGAGAGTCCCAAAGGAGTTGGACCCAAGGAGGAACACGCCAAGGCACATCATAATTACATTAGCCAAGATAAAAATGAAGGAGACAATTCTAGAAGCAGCAAGAGATAAGGGGACAGTTACCTACAAAGGAGTTCCCATCAGAATGTCAGCTGATTTCTCAAAAGAGACCTTGCAGGCAAGAAGGGGCTGGAAAGAAGTATTCCAATTCCTGAAAGGCAAGGACCTACATCCAAGATTGCTCTATCCAGCAAAGCTTTCATTTAGAATGGAAGGGCAGATAAAGTGCTTCTCAGATAAGGTCAAGTTAAAGGAGTTCATCATCACCAAGACCTTATTATATGAAATGGTAAAGGGACTTACCTAAGAAAATGAAGAGTAAAAATATGAACACTAAAAAAAGACTTCAAACTCATAGTTAGTAACAACCATACCTAAAACAAAAGCAAACTAAGCAAACAACTAGAACAGGAACAGAACCACAGAAATGGAGATCACATGAGGGTTAGCAACAGGGAAGGGGGAGGAGGAGAGGGGGGAAAAGATGTAGAGAATAAGTAGCATAGACAATAGGTAGAAAATAGACAGGGGGAGGGCAAGAATAGTATGGGAAATGTAGAAGCTAAAGAACTTATGACACATGGACATGAACTAAAGTGGGGGAATGTGGGTGGAGGGGGTGGGCAGAGTGGAGGGGAGTGAAGGGGGAAAATGGGACAACTGTAACAGCATAATCAATAAAATAAAATTAAACTTCAAAAAAAAAGAAATGAACTGTGAATGGTAGTGAGTTTTAAGCTGGTAAAAATTTGTTGTTGTTCCAGCTTAGGTTGCTGTTCCAGCTACCTAAAATTATCTTCATTTTTCTGATTTGTTCATGGTAAAACTATCAAGGGTGGAAAACGTAATTTTTTCCCCAGGTATGACACACCAAATTAACTATTTACCTAACTTATAAAAATAGTTGAGAACAAAAATGGATGATTGTTGACACATTTTTCTGCTGGTTTTGAATGATTTTCACCTATGATAATAAAATACTTGTAACATCATAAAAATGCTAATGTGTGGTCATGTTGGCACCTGCCTTTATGGGGATAGCATGATTTCTGGTATTCGTACCACCATTGCTGCACCCCTATGGAATTTGAAAGCTGGG
>PVIA01012765.1:0-35849 GCA_004024845.1 Tonatia bakeri
ACACAATGGGAGAGGATGTGGAGGTTGGATAAAAATTATGTTTCAAAGGTTATTTTTTATCTGAGCATTTCAAGTTATTATTACTTAGAGCTATCAAATACATTTTGCACCTATTGTAGATGTAAATAATACCCTCCCAATTTCTTTCTGGTAATTTTTCCTCTTTATTTTCTTATTCCAAGACCATAGCAAAATTATTTGGAGCTTTAAAAGGTGTCTGTACTTCATGATCCATGATGAATTTAAGTGATAAAATGCAGGAGAGTAAGTAGGAGTTACAAAATCTTTTATTAATTTACAAGAAAAGATGAGAACTACATGAAGAAAACAGTATATGATTTTACTAATGGGCTTAAAAGAAAACCTGAAAAAATGATAGATACACCATATTCATAAGGAAAAACCTTAAATTAGCATAAAAATTATGCTAATCCTTCCTAAATTCTAATATAAAATTAACTGTAATTATAATAAGAATTACATTTTATATTTGTTCTATGATGTAGAGTTAGGGTGGGAAAGATAATTTGATTTTAAATGTTATTGTGGAGAATAAATATGAAATAATTAAAAATAGTTTTTGTAAGATATTAATGATAGACATTAGGCACTTACTATAAAGCCACTGATATAACATGATAATGATGTAGAATATGAAACAAAACAGAAACTCTCTACAAAATGTTCCCAGTATATGTTGATATTAAAATATGATATGGAATATTAAAATTGTATGGATATGATAGATTATTTAAAATCTGACTTTGCACTATTGATGATGTGCTGTGAAAATGAAAATAGCTCTCTACCTCATATCCTATAAAATAGCTTCCAAGTAGATTAGCATTTACATTAGAAAGTACCTGGAGACATGAACTAGAAAGAACAAGTGGGGGACTCTTTGTGTCCATTGTTAGAGGATCTTTCCATGGAAAGTGGATAAGAGATACTTTTACTTTACAGTTAATTTTTAAGAAAGAGTAATTTAATGGTAGCGAGGCAGGTGGGAGCAGAGCCCACTTCCCCCTGTGCCCAGCTGGAACACCTAGTTGATCTTCTGAAGAACAAAGTGAGCAACCAGTGGTATCTCTGTTTAAATGAAGTTTGGAGGCCAAAAATTACATAGGACATTGAAAATCAGACAATGAGGAGATTGCGCTGGGATGGTAAGGTCCCTGGGATCTGTGCAGAGACCTAGGCCACTCTGGTCCCAGGCCCGGTGCCAGCCGCTGTGGTTGGTGGTGGTGGCAGGATCTTTGGAGGAAAGCCAGATCAGCAGATCCGTCTCCTATCAAAGCTGGGAAGACAGCAGGGCACCAGGAGAGACCTCGATGCTTGAAGTCTCTGGGGGGAATAAGGATGAACTGGGAGACACACAGAGGTAGTGGTTCACCCACTGGGACTGCAGTCTAGGGATAGGTCATCACCAGAGAAACTGGGGAGCTGGGCGACACCTGGAGAAGGCAGAAGAGTTGGGTCATGTAGGTCCCTGACCTGGATAGTCTCCAGTCTGGTTAGAAAGTTGGGCAGTGTGAAAAGCCAGGCCCTTGTTAAGAACAGTGGGCTCAAACAAGAAGATTTTACTCAAAAAAAAAAAAGAAAAAGAAAAAAGGTTCTCAGCTGCTATTTAAGGAACTCTGGCACAGTGGTTGGCCAGCAAAGAGGAAGGAGGAGGAGCGTCTCGGGAACAGTTCAGAGGAGGGCAGCAGGGCTCAGGGAGTTAGCAGTCCCCAGAGAGACTTAATTTAGTGGGGGAACTGAACTGGTCTGAAGAGACTTTGAGAGTGTGCAGCACCCAGTCCAGCAAAGAGGAAGGAGGTGGGGTCTGAGTTGCCCCTAGTCAGTGCAACTCATGGGTGGCACAATTGGTGGATTAAAGGCACTGGCTTGGTACAGATGGGCAGTGGGGGTCCAGCACCGTGCAGAGGGCCTGTTCTGGAGGCTGGGCAACAGTGAATATTATGGCCCAGACCTGGCCTCAATCCCCTAAAAACGACAGGAAGGGAGAAAGGCAAAGCCCAGCCCGTCTCTGCCTGGGCATCCAGGAAGACCAACAGAACTTGCTTGGTGGATTTAAAACCAGCAGGAGGCTTTTCTTTTTTCTTTCTTTCCTCCCCGCCACCCAATGCAAAACAATAAGACATGGGGTAGTGAAAGGGACAGAGAGAAAACCAGAGAGGGAGCACAAAGCTAACCCTGACACTGAGACAAATTTCACTCTGCTATCCTATAGAACTTGTACTTTATTGTTTATTTGTATTATTATTTTTTCATTATTTTTACTTCTTTTATTTTATCAGTATTTTTTTCTGTTTAGTTTTCTTCATTTTGTTTATTTAATTGCATTGTTTAACTGTTTTTCCTTGTTCTCTCTTTCATATTGTATTTTAGTTTTCCTTCCTTCACTTCACTTGTGTTCCCATAACATACTACTCTTGGTCATGTACTTTCTATTTTTGTTATTCAGGTCATATATTTCTTGTCACATTATTGTTTTTCCAGTATTGTTGTGAATATTTGTTATTCCATATAATTGTAAATACTACACAGCACCCCTCCCTGGTCTAAGCGCATTTCACTGTCTTCCGGAGCTTTATTACTGTTGTGGTTAACTCTATTCTCTCACACACTACGCCTATTTCCTATCCTTTACTCTCACTACACCTCATCATCTAACCTTGCACAAGCTCTCTGTTTTCTGGATTCACCTCATAATCATCCTCTCTTCTAACAAGAGTCTTATCTCTCTTTCACCTTTTATTAAAAGTGGTAAGTTGGGTGAAATATCACGGTTAACATAGTACATATCCAAAGGATCCCCTCTCTCTTCTCTACTTGTTGGTACTTTAAATGCCATAGAATACTCTCCCACTGTCTTAATCCATTTTGCCCTCCTCCTGCAACTGCTCACATATGAAATTAGTTGGGAGTTGTGAACACCAATATATTTGCTGGAGGAGAGAACCCACCAACAAAGGAAACAACAACAGGTAAAAACCCAAGTATAACAAGAGAGCTCACACAAACAGAAGAAAGGGCAAACCTAGAACATACAGAAAAGGAGATCAAAGAGACCACACCACTAACTCCCATAGAACCTGTACTATAGATGTTCACTCTACAAGGACAGCTGGCAAAATGGAACATCAGGAAGTACAGAAACAAACAAAAAGAGTCACTTAAAATGAGGAGACAAAATAAAAGAACCTTCAATCAAAAAGAATGGAAGACTCCCCACTAAAAGAGCTAAATGAAATGGAGGTAAACAAACTATCAGATATAGAATTCAAAAGAATGGTTATATGGATGCTCAGGGAACTAACAGATACTGCAAGGAACTGAGTGAGAACTATAACAGTATGAAAGAGGAAATAGAAACTATAAACAAAAACCAGGAAGGAATGAAAAATACTATTTCTGAAATAAAAAGTATGCTAGAAGGAATTACAAGCAGGCTGGATGAAGCAGAGGACTGAATTAGTGAGATAGAAGACAAGGTGGAAAAAAACACCCAGGTAGAGCAGCTGCATGAAAAAAGACTCAAAATATATGAAGATAGCTTAAGGGAGCTCAAAGAAAACATGAAACACAACAACATTCAAATCATAGGAATACCAGAAGGAGAATAAAAGGAATAAGTGATAGAAATGCTGCCTGATGAAATAATGACAGAAAATTTTCTGAATGTGGAGAGGGGAAAAAACCACACAAGTTCAGGAAGCACAGAGGATCCCAATCAAGATGAACCCAAAGAAGGCTACTCAAAGACACATCATAATTAAAATCCCAAGTTTCAAAAACAATGAGAGGATCTTAAAAGCAGCAGCAAGGGAGAAACAAGAAGTAACATAAAAAGGGGTTCCAATGAGGCTACGGCTGATTTCTCGACAGAAACACTTCAAGGAGGGAGAGGATGGCAAGAAATATTCCAAATAATGAAAAAACAAAGGACTTCAACCAAGACTATTCTACCCAGTGAGGCTCTCAATTAAAATGGAAGGAGAAATAAGGATTTCCCCAGACAAAAGAAGGCTCAAAGAATATACCTCCACCAAACCAGCACTACAAGATATGCTAAAGGGACTGCTATAAGAAGAGGAAGGAAAAGAGTGAGAAAAAGAGGAACACAGGTACAAAGGAGAAAATGAATAAATACCTATCAATAATAACCTTAAATGTTAATTGATTAAATGCTCCAATCAAAAGACATAGGGTAGCTAAATGGATAAGAAAACATGGCCCATGTATATGCTGTCTACAAGAGACCCAACTGAGAAAAAAAGAACTACACAGGTTGGAAGTCAAGGGTTAGAAAACAATATTCTGAATGGACAGGAAAACAAAGTAGAAATATCAATACTTATGTCAGACAAAATAGACTTCAAAACAAAAGCCATAAAAAAGATATTTCATAATAACTCAAGGGAAGAATACATCAAGAATACATAAATATTGCAAACATATATGCACCCAACAGAAGAGCACCCAAATATATAAGAAAAATCTTGGAGGACTTCAAGAAAGATATTGACAGCATACACTTATACTAGGGTATTTTAACACTCCACTGTCAAAAATGGATAGATCTTCCAAACAAAATATGAACAAGGATATTGTGGCATTGAACAATGCCCTAGATCCAATGTATATATATATATATATATAACTTTTCATGCCAAAGAAGCAAAGTACACATTCTTTTCAAATGCACATAGAACATTTTCAAAGATGAACCACATGTTAGGACACAAAACCAACCTAATCAAATTCGAGAAAACTGAAATCATATCAAGCATTTTCTCATACTACAATGGACTGAAACTAGAAACCAACCTCAAGGAAAAAAAAAACACTCAAAATTATAGAGATTGAATAGCATGCTATTAAACAATGACTGGGTTAATGATGAGATCAAGGAAGAAATAAAATTTTCTGGAAACAAATGAAAATGAACACACAACAGTCCAAAACTTATAGACCACAACAAAGGCAGTCTTAAGAGGAAAGTTTATAGTGATACAGGCCTGCCTAAAAAAGATAGAGACATTTCAAATAAAGAACTGAATCCCACATATACAAGAATGGAGGAACAACAACAAAGAAAGCCCAGAGCAAGTAGAAGGAAAGAAAGAACCAAGATCAGAGCAGAATTAAACAACATAAAGACTAAAACAACATCTAAAGGATCAATAAATCTAGGAGCTGGTTCTTTGAAAAGATAAGGAAAATTGACAAACCTTTAAGCAGATTTATCAAAGAAAAAAGAGAGAGAATTCAAATAAACAAAACCAGAAATGAAAGAGGACAAATTACAACTGATAACACAGAGATGCAAAGGATTTTAAGAAGTTACTATGAACAACTATATGCCAAAAAATTTGGAGACCTGGGTGAAATGGACAAATTTCTAGAAAAAAATATAATCTCTAAAAACTGAATGAAGAAGAAGCAGAAATCTTGAACAGACCAATAACAGCTGATGAAATTGAAGCAATAATCAAAAAATTTTTGGCAGACAAAAACCCTGGACCAGATGGTTTCACAGGAGAATTTTATAAAACATTTAAGGAAGAGGAACATTTAAGGAACCCATATCCTTCTCAAACTATTTCCTGCTCCCCACCAAAAAACAAACAAAAAAAAAAAAAAAACAAGAAGAAGGAAGACTCTCAAACTCTTATGAAGCCAGCATCACCCTAATTCCAAAACTAGATAAAAATGCAACAAAGAAAGAAAACTATCAGCCAATATTGCTGATGCATATGATGCCAAAATCCTCAACAAAATGTTGGTGAACTGCATCCAGCAATACGTTAAAAAGATAACGTATTGATCAAGTAGGATCAAGTAGGATCATGGATAACACCGTGATCAAGTAGGATTTATCCCACGGTGCAAGGATGGTACAACATTCTCAAGTCAATAAACATAATACATCACATAAACAAAAGGAAAGACAAAACTCACATGATTATATCATTAGATGCAGAAAAAACATTTGATACAGTGCAACACCCATTTATAACAAAAAGCACTTAGCAAAGTGGGAATAGAGGGAGCATTTCTCAACATGATAAAGGCCATATATAAGAAACCCATACCCAGCTTCATATTAAATGGGTAAAACTAAAAGCTTTCCCACTAAGGTTAGAAACAAGAAGGGTGTCCACTTTCACCACTTCTGTTCACCATAGTATTGGAAGTCCTAGCCATAGGAATCAGACAAGAAGGAAAAATAAAAGGCATCCAAGTTGGAAAGGAGGAAGCAAAACTGTCACTGTTTACAGATGATATGATAGTGTACATAGAAAACCCTATAGACTCCACCCCAAATCTATTCACCCTAATAAGCATATTTGGCAAAAGAGCAGGGTTCAAAGTCAATATTTGGAAATCAAAGGCATTTCAGCCATGGCTGGTGTGACTACATGGATTCAGCATTGGACTGCAAACCAAAGGTCCACTAGATTCATTCTCAGTCAGGGGCACATGCCTGAGTTGCAGGCCAGGTCCCCAGTGTAGAGCACATGAGAGGCAGCCACACATTGATGTTTTTCCTCCCTCTCTTTCTTCCACCCTTCTCCTGTGTCTAAAAATAAATAAATAAATAAAATCTTAAAAACAGAAATCAAAGGTGTTTTTATAGTCCAAAATGAAATATCAGAATCAGAAATTGGGGAAAAAATCCCATTTACTATGGCAACAAGAAAAATAAAATACCTGGGAGTAAATCTTACCAAGGAGGTGAGAGACCTGTACTCAGACAACTACACAACACTGAAGAAAGAAATTAAGGAAGACACAAATAAATGGGAGTATATACCATATTCATGGATTAGAAGAATCAATATCATCAAAATGTCTATATTACCCAAAGCAATTTAACACAATCCTTATTAAAGTACTGACATATTTCACAGATATAGAACAAACATTTCAAAAATTTATATGAAACCATACATGACCCTGAATAGCTATAACAATTTTGAGAAGGAAAAACAAAGTAGTAGGGATCACAATACCTGATATCAAATCATATTACAAAGCCACTGTAATCAACACAGTATGGTGCTGGCATAAAAAAAGACATAAAGACCAATGGAACAGAATAGAGAACCCAGAAATAAACCCACACCTTTATGGTTAATTAATATTTGATTAAGGAGACAAAAGCATACAATGGAGTAAAGACAGTCTCTTCAATAAATGGTGGTGGGATAACTGGACTAGTACATGCAGCAAAGAAAAAGGTAGACCATCAACTCACATGCACTGGAACAAACTCAAAATGGTTAAAAGACTGAAATATAAATTGCAATACCATAAAATTTCTAGAGGCATTAAATTCCAAAGGCAGTAAAATTTCAAATATCTTGCATAACAATATTTTTGCCCATGTTTCCCAGCACAAGGGACACTAAGGAAAAAAATAAACAAATGGGACTACATCAAATTAAAAAGGTGCTGCACAGCTAAAGAAACTATCATCAGAATGAAAAGGGAACCCACTGTGTGGAAGAACATATATACCAATGATACATCAAATAAGTGTTTAATTTCCAAACTATATAAAGAATTTATAGTTCTCAAAACCAGGACACAAACAATCCAATTAAAAAAATGGGCAAAGGACCACAATAGACACTTCTCCAAGGAGGACAATGAGATGGCCCATAGACATGTGAAAAAATCCTCAAAATCACTATCATAAGAGAGGTGCAAATTAAAACCTCAATGAGCTATCACCTCACTCCTGTAAAAAATGGCTATAATTTAATAAACCATCAAACAATAAAAACTGGTGAAAGTGCAGAGAAAAAGGGATCCTAATTCACTGTTGGGAATATAGACTGGTGCAGCCACTGTGGAAAACAGTGTGGACTTTCCTCAAAAAATTATAAATCGAACTGTCTTCTGATCCAGAGTTTGATACCACTTGTGGGAATATATACAAAGAATCTCAAAACACCAATTCAGAAGAGTATATGCAACCCTATGTTCATAGCAGCACTATTTACAATTACTAAGAGATCTGGAAACAGCCTAAGTGCTTGTCAGAAGATGAGTGGGTAAAAGAGCTTTGGTTATTTACACAATAGATACTACAGAGCAGTAAAAATGAAGGAACTCTTACCTTTCATGACAGTATGGATGAACCTAGAGACTATTATGCTAATTGAAATAAGCTGGTCAGTGGAAGACACACACAATATGCTATCACTTATATGTGTCATGTAATGAACAAAGTAAACTAACAAAAAAACTAGAATCAGAGGCATAGAAACAGGCAACGGACTGAGATCTGTAAAAGGGGAGGGGTAATGGGGACTGGTTTAAAGAAAGCAAAAAGATTTGCCAAAGAACATGTATGTATGACCCATGGAAATGGACAATGGTGTGGGAATTGCCTGAGGGAGTGAGGGGCTGGGTGGAAGGTGACAAAAGGAAGGAAATGGGGACAACTGTAACAGCATAAGTAAAATATTTGTTAAAATGTTATGAAGATACATTTCATGTTTTATTTAAGGATATGGTGACCATTTTGAAAACAAACTAAAATTCATACACCTTTTCCTCATTGGTTTATCTTCTAGAAATTTTAATGTCTTTTAATTAACTCTGGTACATGAGTAAGTTACAGAAACTTCTGTAAGAAAGATGGCCAGAAGGCTACTTAGAGCAAAATTAACATATTATTTGACTTGCACAAGAAATAAAATCACTACCGTCTGTGAGCCACTAGCTCTCACAGTCTGACATAATTTTGATTTTACCCATGACTTACATCACATCAGATATGTTTCCATATAGCACAGTAGATTATTGGAAAGTACTGAGTTTATTTGTTTATGAAAACTCAGGTCCGTGTACAGCAGGAACCAGGTCATTTCACATTTAAGCAGCTTCTTCCCTTTAGCATTTTTACCAACTGTCTTTATTCTGAACTTGAATAAGCTTCTAGTCTCTTAAGGCTTCTTTGCATTTTGGGTACTTCATAAGGCATTATGTGCATTTCAAATACCTCTTAAATCATATAGCACCTACAGGAAAACATGTTTGGTGAAGCACTTGTTTCCATTTTGCAAGCAAGATATGCTTGTCTGTTCTGAACAGGTATGCATGAAAGGCCCATTTATGTGAAACAAATTGTTCTTTGAGAAGGGACACTGTACCTTAGCACCATATCTCCTTTTCCCTTGTTTCTCCTTGCTCTGACATAACAAGATATGGTTCTAGGTTCTCTAGTAGAAAAGGAAAGGGAAATTCATACATGTGGAGTCTGCTCTAAATTAGGCATGCATATAAATTGTTCAGCTTTACCTATACAGTGGTTATTACTCTTAAAATGCAGAGTGAACTGAAAGCTAGGGATTTGATTTCAAAACTGAGGGATTTGGTTTCAAGGTCACAAAGTCCTAAACCTTGTTTTTTTTTCTAGTACTTCGCACTTCTTGGGTGGAGCTGGAAAGATGTGTGTGGTAGGGACAGTTTCCAGGCCTATTCCAGGTCTACATAATTAGAGGATCTGTATCTCAAATGGTCAAATATGAGATATTGGATAATTGCTTTCTGAGAATTACAGGGAATATCATCCTAAGTAGAAAGTAGGTGAAATATTCAATTTGATTATTCTAATGGCAATGTGCAGTCAATACAAACACCTCACGAATGAGATCATATTTCCACAAATGTGAGGACTGGTTCTAATTTAATTGGAATATTGAATTAAACTCTGCAATTTAGCTTCTTTTCACTTGTCCATGAGTTACACTAGGAGATTAAAATGTCCATGAGAACAATTGGACCACACAGTTCAAATTATACACATTGTTTGGATTAAGTGGTTATTTTTGTCATGAGTTTGCTGATTGCTCTGCATGTGTTGGTTGGAAAACAAATAGAGATTCTAAACTTGCGTTAAGTTTGAGAGAGAGACAGGAGTGGCAGTTCTCTGCATTGGATCTAAGGGTTTAGTCTGGGGGCTGTCTGAAAAGCCAATTCTACTCTTAGGTGGTGCCCCTGTGGTTGTCTGGGTTTGTGGTTTATGTTCTGGCCAGTGAAACCACAGTTCCCAGGGTCTCCTGTCTCTTTTATCAGATTTCATGTCATGGGAAAAGCCTAAAAAATTATCAGCTTTTGTCATCTATTTTTCTCTCATTACTAGACAAAGTAAAAGATATAAGAAAATTAAGAAAACACCATCTGCTTGACAAAACATCCCTGGTATTGTGTTCAGTGATACAATATACCTTTGTACTTTCCTGAGACAGGAAAGTTCATGGAGAAAAATAATACAAATTGTGGGGGTTTGGGTGAGAGAGTGATATTAGAATCAATAATTGTGTTCTGAATACTTATTAGACATCCAAGAAAAGACGTTTTCATCTGTAATGTTATGGTGTAGAGTGTTGTTACTACTATTGTGCTTCTTGTTTTCAAGCTGTGGCTTCTAAGACCTTGGACATGAAAAGGTCCTGAGTCACTCTAACAATACAGAAAATATGCCAGGGCTATCAAATTTGGAACCAAATGCACAACCATACAGTTAGGACAGATGTCAGGTCAGAGTGAAGAGCAGGGAATCTGAACCTTGGTTCAGCTGATTGTTTTGTAACTGGCAAACATTTACAAGTATATTCATGATAAACCAATCCTCACCTCCCACATAATTGATGTGTATGCCAGGAAACTATTCAAGTATCGTGTATTTCAGAACTGATAGAAAACTGCAGGGATGAAGGGAAATACATAGCCCTGGGGAAATGACATAGAGATAGAAGAAGCTTGGAGTCCATCCCCTGCTGACCTTTATCTCTTCTCAATAGTGGGAAGTCACATACTTTGCCTACATATCAGAACTTATCATGTTCTGGGGACCTCACTTTTAAGACAAGGTATGGTTAGCTGCTATAGCTTTTTTTGGAAAGAATCACAATTTTGCTAAAAGAAATTCAACACTGACCTTCAGGGATACAGGGAAAGGCATAGGACTGGAAATCTGAAACATAAGTAGGAGCCCTACCTCTGTGGTTAACTAGCTTTGGACAAGCCACTTGCCACTTCTGAGCCCACCCTAGCTTCCCCATTTCAAGTGTGAGCAATGTGTTGAATATGTCCTAAGAGCCTCCCCTGTCCCAACAGTTTATGAACTTATGATTAAGGGCAGTGAAAGGTTTGTTGTGGTTGTTCAAGTGTAACTGGAGTTAAGGGTTAGTAACAGAGCAAGTTTTTTTACAGGTTCCTTTTCACTCTGTGACCTTGTTAGATCCAAGCAGGCACAGTAGTAGGTGACTTCATCAGACTGGATGACATTATTGATTATCAGGTGAAAGACTCCGTCATCTTTTCTATATGTCTCCAAGAGAGGATTAAGTTGGTCATCCTTGTTATTCTTGGTTGAACCATAGAGGATTTGTATCAGAGGCTCCCCTTCTTTTTCTTCATACCAGTGCACAATGGCATTCTCAAGGGGAACCCCAGACAGCTTGCAGGTTATATGCACTGTTTTGTCTGGTGTCCAGGTAAAGGAGAGTTGATCTTGAGATATTCTCATTTTGGTGTCTCCATCTGAAATGCAAGGGAGGGAATTCAGAGGCACTTGGAAAATTTGACTGTGGAGATAAAAACAATGAAAAGATAAGTAAGGGGAAAAGTCAACCTACAGACCCAAGCCAAAGACACAAGGAAAATCCATGGGGTTCACCTTGCCAGTGACTAGTCAGAATGGACATTCTGAGGGGTGTTAATCAGGAGCAGAGCTGCAGTGACAACCCTTATTCTGCAGAGGCAGTGACAGGGTGGAAGGTTTGCTTTATAACCCATGAAAGTCCTTCTTGGTAAATTCTGCCACAGAGTTATTTTATCATGTTTCTAGTATTCAGAAACTCTCAGACCCCAGAATACCACAAACAAACAAATAAACAAACAAACAAAAAACCTGTGTTACAGTAATTCAATGATAACTTCCTCTTGAGGGCTATTCCCTTCCATTTTTCCTTAAAGTGTTGCTTCAAATATACCTATTCTTGAGCTCAGTGATAGTTTTTTTTACCATATTTTGTGAGAGTGTGTGTAGCTATGTATGGCTTGCATGAGAATGGAAAGAAAAGTATCATTGCTTTCTAATCACTAATGAGATCATATTTCCACAAATTTATGTAGAAATATGTAAATTTTATAGATCAGTTATTTGCAGAAAGTTTACAAGGTCTAATAAATATTAACAATTGCTTTAACTGATCCTTTGATTGCTTTTTATTGCTGTGAATGAAGAAAGATGTTGAAGGGGAATAATCTTGTTTGTTTCCTCCCATTCTTTTCCTATTCACAATTCTTAGCTTTTTAGTATTAAAACTACATTTTACCATTGTTTGGAGAATAAGATAGGGTGTGATTTCTAAAGAGTTCCTGAGATGGCTCAGTGAAGTGATTCAATGACCATGGGAAAGGACATTGTCATTTGTTGATCAAAGCGTAAAAACTTTCATGTATGACAACCCATTCAGTCCTCAGCAACCTTATGAGGCATTTATGAGGGTAACACTGTGACCACTTAAAATTGGGAAAACAGAATTAGCCCAATTTTAGTAATTTTCCTGGATTATGCTGTCAGTAAGAGGCTGGGCAGAAATTTGAAACCTTGCTCTATGTCACCCAAAAGGCCTTGTATCTTTCATCAATCATTTATTCATTCATTCAAAGTCAATGAACCATATTGAGCACTGGATTGTGGCTTCCTTTCAAGCAGGCTCCCTTCCCAAAGATGGTGAAGCAGAGATAATTTAGGACACTTAGAAAAGCCAGAGTAGGCTCCAGAGGGGTGCAGATAGATGATGAAGTGACATTACTGAATGGACCATCATACCCTTCCTCCTTTCTGCCTCCCAGAGGGATCTGACTACTAACTGGTGTACTTTTCTCCAGGGCATGTGTCCTGAGCAAGGTCTAAGCTAGAGACCAATGAGCCAATTTTGTACAGATGACACAGCATGGGAGGGTTTTTGTTCAGTGACAGTGAGTATTTCCATGCAGTGTATTCCATCCAACAGGCACAGTAATACAGTCCAGCATCTTCCTTCTTAACTTGGTGTATCCTGAGGCTGGCCAACAAATTACTCTGCTGTTTCCTTGCTTCATATCTTTCCTCACTAACACCTTGTTCATGGATAACATTGTCATTTGAAGAAATATACAGAATTCGTTCTAGTGGCTGGTCTGGCTTCTGTCGGTACCAGTGTATATATGCATTCTTCCTTGAGATATCTTTTATTTGGCATTCAAGAAATGCTGTGTTTCCTTCTTTCTTGGTAATGGATATTATGGCTTGTGTTATTTGAGTGTCTCCAATTGTGTCTGAAAGAAAAAACAAAAGCAAAGATTAGTGAAATTTTGACATTCATTAAAATAGTATATATTTGTTCTCTGGTAATGAAAATTTTGGGGTCTGCAGTTTCTCCCTGAAGAAGTCAAGGTGTGGGGCAATCTGTTAGTTTAGTTTGAATGACCATGTGGCTTTTTTTTGCCTACATGGGCTGCTTTGACAGTCCAGGCTTTCCATTGCCTCCCTTAAAATGCATAGGATGTCTGCTGGGTAAAGTCACTCACAAGCCCAAAGGTAAGCCACCACGATGACCTGGAGCAAGAGCAGCATTCTGCCAGCGCTTGCCAGTTGAGGAGATTGAATAATGGGATGGTCACAGAGCAAATCCAAGGGCTGATTTTATAAGAGGAAGTGGCGCTCTGAACACACAGCTAAGACCCAGAAAGTGCAGGAAAAGGGGTTTGTGGTATTTCCCCAAAACATCCTGTGGAAATGGATCTGCTAATGAAATTCATAAGCAAATGT
The DNA here is from genome assembly GCA_004024845.1 of Tonatia bakeri. Taxonomy (NCBI): domain Eukaryota; kingdom Metazoa; phylum Chordata; class Mammalia; order Chiroptera; family Phyllostomidae; genus Tonatia; species Tonatia bakeri. The sequence goes on from PVIA01012765.1 coordinate 13,847, forward strand.
TTGTCATTACTGTGTGATTGTTACCATCCAATGATATTATCGTAAAGAAGCCATTTTTGTTGTTGTTGTTGTTAAAGAACTAAAGTCCTTTATTGGTCCAAAACAAACATGGGGAGATGGAGGGAAGGAGGAAAGAAGAGGGAGAGGGAGAGATAAAGAAGGACATTTTCATTGGGTTGGCAGGTTTTTGTTTTTGCTTTTTAAATATTTTAGAGATTTCACTCCAATGTCTCCTTTCTTGCTTGTTTCTGATGGAAGTCTATTTTTTTCTCCTCTGGCTGCCTTCAAGATTTTTTCTTTGTCCTTGTCTTTGGTCCCTACACTAATTCTGAAGACCTTCAGCCATTATTTCTTAAAATATTTCTTTTCCTCCATTTTGTCTTTCTTTTGCTTCTGGGATTCTAGTTATAAATGTGTTTGAAAACTGGATATTGCCCATACTTCTGTACTTTTAGGATGTGTGATTATCTGCTGTATCTCTATCTTTACCTCATCACCTCAAAGCATTGCATTGCGGGGGATTTTTAGTGGCCTATCCTCATGTTACCACATTCTTTCCTTATCTCTATGAGCCCACTGATTTATGAGTCCTTCAGAAGCATTTTGCATTTCTATTACTGTGTTATTTATTTCTAGGATTTTCCTTCATTTATTAAAAATAATGTTCATCTCTCTGTTGAAATTACCTACCTGATATTGCATGTTGCTTTATCTTTTCCATTAGAGTCTTTAGCATATTAATCATACTTATTTCAGATTACCTGTTAGTTCTAACATCTGTGTCATGTGTCAGCCTGGCTCTAATGACTGCTTTGTGTCTTTACACAGATCTTCCTCTTGCCTTTTGTATGCCTCTGAAATTATTGGTTGAGATATGGACATGTATGGTACATCAGATGCTGTCATAAATATGTTTTATGCTTAGAAATGAGCACAATTGCCTTCTGCTAGGCCTTTAGTGTTAGTCTAGTTGGGAATTATACCGAGTTTGAAGTTTCTTAAGTGATGAAAGTTGGAGTTTGTTGATTTCAGGGTACAGAGATTTAAAATTTGTCTGGTCCTATTTCATTTTTGTCTTTTCACTTTTTGAGCCTTCCCTTTGTTCTGTTTCCCAGAGAAAGTCTGTCTCTTGAAGCACCATTAGCTATATTCCAGTTATTTTTATTCAAGTTTTATTGCATGCTGGGGATAGGTGAGGAAAGGGAACATTTTCTGACTCAGGTGTAAACAGGTACAGTAAAACTGACTCTTGAATGTAACCTTCAAGAGTATTCCTGTCTCTCTTCCAGAAGCAGCACATTCTGACCCTTGGTCCTTTCCCCAATAGCAGCAGGTACTCACCCACTTCAGGCTATGTTTTTTCCCCTCATTAAAAGAATTTTGTTTATTTATTTAGAAATAAATATATTTATTTTATATTTATTTTTATTGTATTTTTTCCATTACCATTTTGATGCCCATTCTTCTGCAGATGAAAACTTATTACTTTGTGGAATTAGGGGAGATGGTTCCAAGGAATGTTGTGGTTGTGCCTTCCCCTGCAGATTAGGTCCTTTTTTCCTTCAGCAGAGATGGAGTGGGTTAGGTTTGGATGGATTGCAGCAGTAGCTGTGTCCCCCTCCTGCAGTCAACTGTATGGGGTGGAAATTTCCCCAGATTCTCCCTGCTGTTCTCTGCAGGAATCTTGTGGGCTTCCTGAAGAAAAAGCTTAAAAGATAGTAGAAGATACCCTGTATCTGTGGTTCCCAAGTGCTTACACTCCCCCAGTGGTCTATATTCAGCTCTTGTCAATTTATTAAACATTTCTAGTTTAATCTTCTGACCAGCTTAACTGGTGATTGGCAGCATCTGTGCAGGCTAAGCAAATGTTCAGCTCCTGTTTCTCCCTGCAAATGCCTGTCTGTCTCCAAATTTTGAGTCACATTTCCTGCAATTCATTTCTCTGCAAATTCAAAGTCATTTTCAGTTTTTCCCTTTTTTATGTTGTTGTAAGAAGAATGCAAGGCCACTTTCCCCCTCTCTACATGTCTGACCAATGCTGGTTTTTCATAGTTTTTAACTGCATTGCTTTTTTAATTGAGTTGTGAAAGCTCTCTATGTATTTTTAAACTTCCTTAGGTTTTTTGGGAATGTGTTTTGAGAATGTTTTCTAACCTCTGCTTCTTTTTCCACTTTTTAATGTCTTTACAAGAGCAGAAATGTTAATCTTAATAAACATGCAATTTGTCCAATGTTTCTTTTTTCTTGCACTAAAAACATATTGCCTAACCCGTGGTCACAATACCTTTCTCCTGTATTTTCATCTAGCAGTTTTATCGTTTTCAGTTTCACATTTAATCCTATATATCATTTCAAGTTCATTTTTGTTTATGGTGTTCAATAGGGATTGAGGTTTTTTGTTTTTTTTTTTCACATACATGAATAATTGTTCCAGTACTTTTGTAAACCCTACCCATAGTACATTTTTGTATTTACCTGGCACCTTTGATAAAAATCATTTAACCACATATGTGTAGACCTATTTCTGGATTCTCTTTCCTGATGCTTTTATCTATGTCTATCCTTTCACCAATACCCCACTGTCTTGATCATTATAGTTTAAGAATATGTCTAAGGTATTAATCTCTTCAAAACTGTTTGGCTATTCTATGTCTTTTGCTTTCCCATATATATTTTAGAAAAGGCACATTGATTTCTACAAAAGGTCTTCCAGAGATTTTGATTGGGATTACATTAAATTTATTTATCATTTTGGGGAAAGTTTGATATCTTAAATATATTGAGTCTTTCAATCCATAAACATGGCACAGCTCTCCATTTATTTAGTTGTTCTTTAACTTCTATTGTCAAAGTTTGCAGTTTTCAGCATACACATCCTTTATATTTTTTATTAAATTTATTTCTAAATATTATATAAGTTGTTGTTGCTATTGTAAATAGTATTATTTTTAAAATTTAAATTTCCTACAGTTAATTGCCAGGACCATTGACCCTTCAATAATGCAAATTTGAACTGCATAGGCCCATTTACATGAGGATTTTTTTTCAATAAATACTCTTATCCCTCCATATGCATGGGATTTGTATCCACAGATTCAACCAACAGCTGATCAATAATAATATTTTCAGCCCACAGTTGGGGAGTTGGAAGATGCAGAGGGCTGACTCTATGCATTGTTCTATGTTATTTTAAATAAGGAACTTGAGCACCTGCATATTTTGGTACTGCAGGGAATCCTGGAACCAATGCCCCACAGATACCCAGGGAAGACAGTAGTTAAGTTTTTGGGGAGTGAAAAGTTACTCACAGCTCTCTTTTTACTGTGTAGGGCAACAGTGTTCCTGAATCTAATGTTGTTCAAGGGTCAACTATATAGAGAATTATGAGCAATTTTGCATCTCTCATTCTATTTTAAAGCTCTATATACTCTGTTATGCATGTGCCATCATTTATTCAATCAATCTCCTACATTAGTATATTTATGTAATTTCCAATATTTTGCAGTTATACAATTAACATTAGCATATGTATTTTTATATTGCCGAAAGTTGTGCCTTTGGAGTAAATTTCAAAAGATTTTTTTTCCTTGATGACAAAGTAAATGCATATGAAGTTTTGTTAGAGATATCCAAATTTCTCAACAAAAAGTTGTATTTTGCATTTTTGCCAGAAATGTATATTATTTTCTTTCATTGATTAACCAGCAGAGAATGTTGTCAAATTTTTAAGTCTTTCCAAATCTCATGGGTGAGAAATAGTAGTATTGATTTGCATTTACATTACTATAAGTAAAATTGAGGGTTTTTATATGCTTAAGAAACATTTTTACATCAGTCTGCATGAATTGGCTTTTTATGTCTTTTCCCATATTCATATAGGATATTTTTAATGTTTTTTCTCCATTTTTAAAATGTAATTTTCATATCAGTGGTAGTAAGGTTTTATCTGCTAAACAGGTTGCAAATATTTTCTATAGTTTGTGATTTACTCTTTGATTCAACTTACATTGCTTTTCACCATGCAAACTTTGCTTTCGTTTTCATATAGTAAAAGTTACCAATACTTTCTCTTATTGCATCTTGAATTTTGTTTATAGTTACAAACTCATTCCCTAACTTCATGTTGCACAACAAAGGTTGTCAAATATTTTCTGTGGGTTGTCAGATAACATATACTTTAGGCTTTGCGAACCATAGGGTCTGTGCTGTGATTACCCATCTCTGCTCCTGTAGCTCCTAAGCAGTCAGAGACAGTACATAAATGCCTGGGGGTGGCTGTGTTCTGGGACTGTCAGGGACAGATATTCTATTAGAAAATGTCCTAAAAGGAGGGTTCCTTTTTTCACTTATTTCTATTAACTCAAAAAATAATAGAATAATGTAATAGCTCTTGTTTTACATTTTGAAAGTCAAATGAGCCGTGATATTTATACTTATTCTAGGAAAACAACAGTTAGACCCAGTTTAGAATAATAATCTCTTTGTTTCAGTAATTATTTTGTGAATGAGAGTTTGGTTTCTCTTTAGCTGTGGGGACTACAAACTAGATGCCATTTCTACTGCCTGTGTTTCAGAGGCAGGTAGCAGACTGGTTGCAAGGACGGTCCCTGAAGCCAAAAGCCCAGCCTTCCATCTGCACGTAGTATCCTAGTGACCACAGACAAAGTAAAGAACATCTCTGTGCCTCTCTCTCCTCATCTGTAAAGAGTGGCTCATGATAGTATGTCAACAGATTGTCAAAAATCTGAGATGAATTAGAACAGTGCCTGAGAAAGAGCAGAAGCTCTGAGTGAATGAACATTATGATCCTCCCAGGATCACAGCACGATCCTAAGGAAAGGGATCCTGATGAGTATCCACTGTTGTGTGATCATGTAATGATCCCGAAGGATCTGAGGCCTGTGCAAAGGCAAGTGTGCTGGTCAGGCTGTGACACATCCGTCAGTGCAGAATGAATAATCTTCCTTCCCCTGGAGAAGAGGGCAAGCACTCCATCCCACATCTATCCCAAAATGTATGGAGTAAATAAACACCTGAACATCTTCAGAATGTCCTGACAGGGTTGAAGCAGTGTGGGATTTCAGGTTTTGAAAGTAATTTTATCACTCTCACCTCAAGTTATTAAAAGTAAAGTGGAAAAAATGATCATTACATTGCAAACATATTATTATGGTTACATTAGATATAGTATCACAGACATTGTTCCTAGAACTTGATTTCTCCTTTGAGTCTGAGCCATACCATTTATGTTATAAGTAATCTCTGCAGTCAAAATTATAGTCAAGTTTTGTGTGGAGAGAGGTTCAAGCTGGGTGCCCAGCTGTGCAGCCTCTGTGGTCGCCTATGTTGAGAAGGATGTGTGGGGGCACAAACTGAAGATGGTTCTTGTGCAGTAATCTTGGCAACTCTAGTGTTGTGGGTGTCAGTCCAGCAGGCACAGAAGTACACGGCCTCATCTTGTTTCTCTAAGAAATTTATTTTCAAGGTTGAAGTAGAAGTGTGAGGATTTTTACTTGCCTCAAATTTGTTGTTCTTTCGATTAGCAGAGATTGTTGAGTCAATGTGTATTAAATGTTCTATACCTTCATTTGGTTTCTGCCGGTACCAATGTATGTAGTCTGTGCTAAAGGTGGCAGAAGACACCTTACAAAATATATGGGCACTCTTATCCCTTGCCCTGGAAATTGATATTTCAGGTTGCTCCAGCTTTAACTGTCCAAGGCAAACTGCAAGCAAAAATTAAATAAATAAGTAAATTCCTATGAACAAATAACAGATAAAGAAGTAACAATAAAAAAGTCCTTCTGTTTCTCTTGTAGGAAATGATAGGGGGAACTCACGAGCCCAAAGGGAGAAGAATCTGACTGCTTCCAATACTGACATCCCGAATGCCCAGCTGGTTCACCAGGGAGAAGGTAAGAAAGTGAGGTCCCTGTTAGCAGACCAGAGTCAGGAGGGCAGGGCTTGGTCTCGTTTCTAGGAGGAAGTGGTGCTCAGACAGTTCCCTGTGGTTCTTCATGATCTGCTATAAATGAGCACTTGTGAGGCTTGTTGTGTCCCATGTGCGCTGGGAAGATAGGGTAAGAGTGTTTGCAATCTGGAAAGAAAATCCTGGGATAAATGTGTCCCTCTTGGGTTAGGACAGGGACACTTCTCACACCAACTCTGCTGTTCCCTGTGAAATACCATGCCATAGAGACATTACTTCAGAAACGAGAAGACATACCAGCTTGATAAGCCCCTACGTCTACATTTCTGTGACTTGCTATGGATTCAGGACTTGGGTATGAAACTTGATCTTTATATTTCTTTAGCACAACAACAGAAAAATGAGACACTGAAATACCTCATTGACATTATTGAAGATGCTGTATGCACAAGAGCTGAAGAATTTCTGTTTATTTTTAAATTAATCTGTATGTCACCACAGAGGTTTTGACTCAGGGAAACCAAACTTCATTTACAATCTGGGTGCCTTTTAAAAAGGTCTGGACTGCAGTTGCTGGCAGATAGAGGATACAGAGCAATCTGGGGACTCTACTTCCCATTCTGGACCTTGGAACTGTCTCATGAACACCATAACACATGCAAGAGTATTTTCAATGTCATGTCATGTTTAATATGTAATAATAAGCTTTCAAATTAATATAGCATCTAATATCCATTTGCAATATTCTAAATGTTTGCTTATTTTATGTAATCCTCTCTAGAACACTCCAGTGAGGTAGCTCTTAGGATGACCTCCATCTGGCAATGAGAACAATGGCAAACAGAGGTGACTCATTCAAAGACCAGATCTGGGAAACATGAGAGCTCAGATAAGTAACAGTTCATTAAAGAAAGTCTGAGTAAAATGAGGTTTGAAAAATGACAGTAAAAGGTACTCATACTTTACTGTTACTTTGAATTTTTCTCTACATATTTATGAATAGAAATAGGATTGCTTGGTATTATATATAAATAAACATTTTTAAGTGGAATTTGAATATTTGGCTTTATATTCTCTCTTTTCAATTAACTTCTTAGCAGCACTGTTGAGTTCTTTAATCTATGTGAGCATTATTTAATGACCAAAGTTATAATTAAACACCTTCCTATACCAGCTAACTTATCTGACATTTGTGGAGTTACTTAACCTTCTTGTGCCTCACTTTCTACATTATACATTGCCTACATGTGTATTTTTCAAGGTATTAAGGGGTTTATATGATCACTGTGCACAATGGTAATGCACAGAACACTCAAATATTAATACCTGACATATCATGAGTCAATAATATTAGAAATTCTCACTATCAGTATTATTATCAAGCAAAACTAAATGTACTTTGTTAAATTATTTTTTATGATGCAACCATGGTACCTTATTTAGGAAAATATATAAAGTTAATCAACATACATAGAAGGAATAAAACCATCTATTCCCTCAGAAATAATCATTCACAAAAGTTTAGACAATTTATTCCTCATTCTTTTATTATTATGCTATCATTACAGAGAGTTTTATTGTTAAAAAGTTATAATTAGATACTCATGAATTTTTCTTTGTGTTATATTGTGATTTTTAAAAAATTTTATTAGTAAAATATAATAAAACAATAAAACATTATTTTCAATGACTGAATAATAGTCTATTCTTTGAATGCAATGTACATCAGGTGTCTCTTTCCCTGTAAATAATCATTTAGCCTGAAATATGAAAAGCTGCTGGAGAGTTTTCTTCTAAGATCTAAACACAACAGAGTATATCACTGTCAGCATCTCATTACTGATCCATGAGGTTCTTTGAGTACTAAATGAGACAACCAAGTAGACAGGATAACAGTGGTATGTCGACAAGCTTGTCTGTGCATTCCTGTCTGAAAAGGACTTATGTTCTCATTACTTTTGATTCTCTCAGGTCTTTCTCTCTGTACTGGGGAAACGCCTGGTTTCAGAAGCTGTAACCCCCACTAAGGCTAAGGCTGAGGGAAGGACCTTGGAACTGTAAGCCAGCAAGGAGACAAAAGCTTATCTCCTGGCAGGAGCACTGCTTCTGCTCCTTTTACTTCACCCTGCCTGGACCCCAGTGCTTAGTCAGTTAGCCAATGACGGGTAAGATTCCCTAAGGGGGGAATGACCTAAGACAGGCACGATCACGTGGGAGGCCCCCAAGGAAGGACTTTGGGGGCTATGGCAAAAGGGGATGATAGACCCTCACCCCCTGGCTTTGACAAAGCCTGAGTGCTCATTCCATCCACCAGAAAATCTCCTTATCTCTTGATTGCCTTAGTTCCCCTTGCTTCACCTAAGCCTGAAACGATGACAGGGTGGTGCAGCCCTGTACTAGAAAGGGCGGGTTCCCCGGGTGATCAGGCCTAAGAAAGAATATGTAAAATCCTGTGAAACCTGCTTTGTTTAGAATGCTCTCAATTGGATGAGAAGGGTACAAGGAGGAAGTAAGTTTGTTCCTCAAAGTTTTACAGCTCTTTGACCCTGACTCAAAGTATGCCCTCAGAGTTCCTTGTTATTTGATCCTTACTTCCCTGCAATGAGTAATGAGCTTTACCTGAATTCTTGTGCAAACAAACCCAATAAAAAGCCTGCTGGGACAGGAGAACTCACGCCCTCCCCTAGAGAGGGTGGCCAAGGTGCTTTCCACTTGGAGAGTGGCCACTCCATCCTTACTTCTCCACAGAAATTGCCTGTTTCTGTGTATGTTCGTTTCTCGTCTGTCGATGATCCATCTGCAGCGTTCCACGGTCACTGCCAGTTGGTGATCACGCATCATGTACTTGCTTTTATTAATAATCTAGATGATCAGTGAGACCCTATATAGGTTGAAGAAATAAACGTGGGTCAACACTGAGAGAATAAGATGGTCAGGAATCACATAGACAGGATGTAATCACAAAACGTTGAGTGCCACAGAGGTAAGAGGAGAAAGGCTGGTAGACTGACCTACCACAGCTTTTCCTGTGAATCTCCTTTCTTTCTTCCAATGGCTTCCCTGAATTGAGAACTAGAACCAGGGTCCTTAGAAGAGGAGATGGTGGGAATGAATACGTTGTCATAAACTTAGATACTATTAAATAAATAAAGGGCTATGTATATCACACATGCAAGGGAATGTCCATATTCTTCTACGGGGTGACAGCATGTACTGCATAAGAAGAGTGTGTGAATTAAAGGATTGTCATTTGGGAAAGTGATAGTTTATTGACATTTTACGTACTCTGTGAAAACTCCTGATCACTCAAATCCTTGTCACTATGATGTCATGATTCAGTACTAAATAGTAAATTGTGTCAGGGAATGTTTCACAAAGTTTAGTTTTGGTTTCTCCCTGGGTATAGGAACAATGCATAGCATTCTTTATATACTCTTATGGTCTAGAGGTCAGACTCTGAGTCTAGATTACTTGGGTTCAGCCTTACTTTGCATTGTGTCAGCTATATGATGGTGAAAAGTTCTTGGGATACATAATTATCTCTCTTACCTCATGAGTCAAATGAATTCATAGTCATAAGAGAAGAGATCTCACAGGTTACAGTGAGGGTTGAAGAATTTCATATGCCCAAAGAATTGAGAACTCTAATAGACATCTGTCCCACACAAAAAAAGTTATTGGCTATTCATTCTTTGGGCCCATTCTCACTCTTTAATTGGCAGAACCAAGGTCACTCACAATATGGTGGGCTATATAGGGTTAAACAACGCTAGGGGATCGGACCTGTATTCTGATGATATAATATTCCCACAGCCCTGAATGTGAAGTGAGGAACTATCTTCCACCTCCCTCAGTAAAAAGATACTGGCTCCATCCCAAGTTGACCTCAAGTATGTTGTTTGTTACAGAATTGTGAGCTTTACATTTCTAGGGTAGTCTCATGGTCCAGTTCAAAAACATATGAACTTCATTTTTTTAGACCAATCACTTCAACTCTCAGAGCTTAATATTTTATCTGTAAAATGGGCAAATAATAGATATAGTGCTGGAGTGTTGTGATAATTATCTGTAGCAATGTGTGTGTACTCTAGGAGAGCAATGCTTCCCTCTCTCAGCCTGAGCCATTCCTGTTAGTGGGAGTATCTAGACAGTGATATGATTAATGGGGCCTTTGTCTACTCATTCGCAATCAAGATTTAATTTATAAGGAAGTGATGTTAAATGAAGATTTGGGAACACCATGGTCAAAAATGCTTTCTGCTGAAGGTGGGGCCTAACATGTCAGCAAGCACAGTTGGCTTCCTGCCAACTCAGATGTGCAGCAGGTAAGGCGAGGTGGAAGCTGGCAGTCCAGGCAGGAGTTAGCTGAGTGTGCTCTGTGGAAATGCTGTGGTGGGACAGAGACCCAGAGGATGCTGTTGCTGGGCGTCTTGGCACCTGTGAGCTGTGGGTCCCAGCAGCACACTAGTCAGTGACCACATGTTTTTCTATGAAGTATATGGTAAGGACTAACATAGACTTTTGAAAACTTTTTCTTGTCTCAAATGTACTGTTTATTCACCTAAGTGAACTGGGGCTGGGGTATTTGTTGAGATGATAGACTTCAGGTGTGTCATAATTTGGTGTGGTTGCTTCTGATATCAGTGTAGAACTGTATTTTCAAAGTCTTCAGTGGACATCATACACAATATGAGAATTCTATTGCTTTGGGAATTGACACTTCAGGTGGCTCCAACTATAAAAGCCCATGTCCCACTGCAAATGAAAAGTGGAAATTCCATGGACATCTGACATAGAAACAGAAACAATTAAAATCTCTCTTTTATCTGTCATCCATGTTCAAATAAATTTAAGAGCAACTCACTAACACTGAGGAAGAAAAATACGAATGTTCCTTTCAGTGACATCCTGCTGTCTGCCAGACTGTGTCACCAGGGAGAAGGCGGAAAAGTGAGGATCCTAGTTGCAGTGTCCAGGGCAGTGGGTGGAGGGTGTGAGAGGAAGAAGCGGTGGGTCAGGTGGTCCCCTGGAGACCTGTGCCACCTGATGCTGAGGTGAGCAGTTTCAGGGATTATGATGACTCTCTTGTGCTCAACTGACAGGGAATATGCTTCATGACCTGGACAGGTATGTCACTAATTTTTTTTTGAGTCATACTGAAAAGCTGTCATAATATTTATTTCTTGTTATGTGTTTCTCTGTAAACACCCTGAGGCTGAATAACAATGCTTTCTCTACATTAACAAAAATATTTTGTGAAGATCTACACCTCCCATGCATTCCTTTTGGAAATGGATCTTCTCACATGTGATGTTTGCCACTTAGGTTCTGATCTCTAACTTCTCTGCATAAAGTATATAAGAGACTAGGAAGGTTTTTTTTTTTTTTTAGGCTCAAGAAGACAACATCACCACCACTTAGATACTGTCATGGTCATAAATAGTCTTGGTCTCCATGTAATTCCATGAAATATGAGCCCACCAGAGATAGGAGGGGGCTGACAGATCATATGTCTAACTCTATCTCTTGAGTCTGCCTGGCCTGAAAATTACTCTATTTTCCCTTCCAGTACATCTCAAAATTAAATAGTAGACAGATAGTCATTAAATAGGGACTAGAGAGAATAAACACGTTGATTTTATTTGGGTAATTTTTAACTATGGTGAACAGCATGTATAGGAACCTTAAAGGAGGCAGCTATATTCTTAAAGAAGCCCACTACAGACACTACTTTTAGAAATTCAAAATATAGATCTTTGTATTGTTTTATATTGAAAAGTCAATTGGTAATTTATTGGCATTTAATTTATTCTGAAGGACACCCAATCACTCAAATCCTGGGCACATGCTTCAGCAGACATTGATAATTTGTGTCAGTTAATGTCCCATAATGTTTAGTTCTGTCTACCCTATGAGGATGGGAATAGTGTATTCTTCCTTTTATTGTCTTGCAATTAGAAAGGTTTTAGTGTAACAGCCAAGAGGTACCAGATTATCTGGGTCTCTACCCTACACTGTCAACTAGCTACATATCAGCTGTATAACTTGAACAAGTGACTGAATCGCTTAATATGTCACTTGTGTCTCGAGTCAAATACACTTGATAACAGACATATAAGTAGTGTAAGTTGAAGGAGCTAATATATCCAAAGAATTGAGAGCATAAACCAGCAACTTACACATATACCCTGATTACCCCAAACCCATACACAACACACACTGTTAGTTCTTTGGATCATGGCAGGTTCTCTCTACTTTCACAGGCAAAATCAAAGGTTACCAGATATAATGGGCTCATCTAACATCCCCAGTGAATTCAGAGCTCTGGTCTGATGATGTCATGCTGGCTGAAACCTCTTTCCCACACCTCCCAGAAAAATGACTCTGTTTCATTCCTAATTTGATCCTGATACCCTATTGTTTAGTTAAAGTATTGAATCCTTGTACTTAATATTGTGGTCTCACAGTCCAGTTAAAAAAGCATGGACTTCTTGTTTTCATCTGATATTTAAAGTTAAATTCTATAAGCTTAAATTTTTAGTTGGAAAATGGAACAATAATAGTACATTGCCAAGGGGTTTTCTTGAGTATGTATGATGATAATGGCTCTAGCCACCTTGACCACTTACTGAGAGTCTCTGGTTGGTGAGATGGTGGAGAGTGGCACAGCCTGTGTTCCCTGTTCCCACACAAGATTAATTGGGATGTACTGTCAAATAAAGCTGTGGAAACACAACCCCTGAAATTAACTGGGAGCTATGTGGAAGCATAATCCAAGCGGCTTCCCAAAGAGCTTGGGAAATGCTGCAGACAAGGCGAGGCTGACTTCAGGAGCCCAGCTGGAGAGGGGGGTACTGGTTGTGGTTGCCACTGTTGGGAAGGATATGGGTGGGCACAGATCCAAGTAGTGGATATTGTGTGGGTTGTCTCGACAGTTCTAGTAGTGTGAGTCCAGCCAGCACAGTAGTAAATGGCCACATCTTCTTTTTCTATGAAATGTATGGTCAGCATTGAAATGAGACTTAGAGAATTCTTTCTTGCCTCAACTTTGTTGTTCTTCCCACCCTGATTACTTTGAGCTGGGCTTTTTGTTGATCTTACATAAATCAGATGTTCCAAAGCCTGATTCGATTTTTGCCGGTACCAGTGAATGACATCGTTTTCAAAATTTGTGCTTGATACCTTGCAGTATATGTCAACACTTTTCTTTACTTCTGTGGAAATGGATATCTGAGACTGCTCCAATTTTGATAACCCAAGTCCAACTGTATGTAAAAGAAGAGAATTTCCAATGAGCTTCTGACAATATAAGAAACATCAAGGAATTTCTTTGCTCACTCATCTAGACTGAAATGGTCAGGGACTGTTACTCACGTGCCCAGAAGGACAAGAAGGTGAATGCTTCCAGCAGGGACATCTTGTGAACAGACCGTGTCCTCAAAGAGAAGCAGGAAAGTGGAGACCGGGTGGCAGGACAACTCAGGTCAGTAGCAAGTGGGTGTAGCCTAGACTGGGGAGAAGGAAGGAAGTGGTGGGTCAGCAGGACCTTGGGCCTTTAGTGCCAGCTGCTGGTCAGAAATTACTCCTTTCTGTGGGCTTCATCATATCAAGATACAGCTGGTGGTCTATGTAGGGCTCTTTGGCATAAATGTGAGGGGTCCTTGGAGGCACCTTGGAACATGCTGCTAAACATATTTATTGAAGAAACTCAGAGAAACAAGGGAAGATAGGAGTTAATATAACTGTATATCACTAAAACCAAATCTACTTGTCATTATGGTGTGAATGTATAGAATTCTTCTGTACATATATAAGGATAGTAATGTGATTTTTATGGATGATAAATATATTTAAGTTACATGTGGAACATGTACAAGGTTTTGTGTTACTCTTCCTTCAGTTCACCTTATATTCAGAATGACTTCCCATGACACTGAAGTATTTGTTAATGTCTGCAGCTAATCACTGTTTGTCTCTGTAACTGAGAAATTGCCTGACTCTGTGCCAACTTCTTCATCTCTTTGTGTCTCAGATTCTTCACCTGAAAATGGGTGCAGTAATAATGCCTGTCTCAAAAGGTAATTCACATTAAATAACTAAGAAGGCTACCTTGTCTGGATTCTGGCATACAGTAAATTTTCAGTGATTATTAGACATTATTGTTAATACTACTACTACCATCCATTTTTTAAGAATTTAAGTCCCCTATACTGTCAACTCATTTCCTTATGGTTATCTCTGAAAGCATTGTATGTATTAGAGCTTCTTGAACCCTGGACAGCAGTTGTCCCTGAAGCTTATGTCCAGTCCTGCAATATACTGTGTGGAGCAGATGTGAACTCAGACTAGCGTGGGTCTTCTCAGGACAAAAACAGAGGAATAAGCGGGCTCACTGTGGCTAGATATTTTTCCTGACGCAGCTGCCCTATTTTCCCTCTTGTCCAATAAATACCACTGCTGAGATGACAACATTGGAAAGTTGAATGTTGAAGAGGTAGAGAGTGGTAGACCAGGAGACTTGTGGCTTTTCCCCTGCACAGAAATGTAACCTGGGAGTGAGAAGGAGAAGGAGTGGGACACCAAAGTTGCAGTCTGGCCAGTGCTGGGCAAGCACTAGGCTCTGGGGCCTGGTTGCTGCCACTGCGTGGGAAGCCATAGTCACCTGACGCCTAAGTCCCTCACTTCTGCATCACTGCCAGACATTTGCTTCCAGATCCAACAAGTTCAGCATCATTGTATGGGTGGCTGATGGGGTGGCAGGCAGCTGTTGGGAGTGTTTATAACTAGTTGAGTTCACACTATCTATTTGATGTTAGCTGCAAGGAATGCTGAGAAAAGTATCTGACATTTTTCATTTCTATAGTGGGAGATGGATTTGTTCTTTTATAAGACTTGTAATGTGGGAAATTCCCTGAAGTTAGGACAAGGTTTTAAATGTTATGAGACAAAAAAGAATATAAATGGTCACTTTAGAAACACTCCTGGAAAAAATTTCTTCAAACAAGGAGGTAAAGAAAGTTAGAAATTATCTTTAACTTATAATTTTAAACACTTTCAGAAAATAGATATTTTATTACATTTATTTCTCATAATATTTATAGCTCATGATAATTAAAAATTCTTTGTGGCAGGTAATGTACTACAAACATTTTGGTCCCGTTATCTCATTTAACCTTCACAAATTATTTTGTGCTATTAAAGTTGTTCTCATTTTTTAGATGAGAAAATTGAGCCTTTGACCGAGCAACATCTTGTCCCAAGCCTCACAGGGGTAAGTGGCAGAACAATAATTTGCACCAGAAAGTCTGACTCTGAAATCCATGTTCGTAAGGAAGATACTATACATCATATGTAATGAAATAGTTTTCTTCAGTTTAGAATAGTTCTCTTACAGTTAATTCAGTCTCTACTGGTACATTTTTTTTGTTTTCTGTGTTTCTCTTCCTTGGTTCGTCCCTAGGGTGGCATCAATGCATATGGGAGGAATGGGAGTGTCTGCCACCCTCCACATCCTGTCAAATTTCCAGTACTTTGCCCTGGGATTTAGTCTCTTCCTCTGAATTGGCTGGAGCAATAACCAGACCTGAACCTACTACTACTGACTCCACACTATGCCCTTGGGTGCAAAGTTCCCACCCTGCAGCTTCTCATCCAAATCCCAGGTGCTGCATTCCCTGGTCCCCTCAGCACCTCTCACCCTCTTAGAGACCTGAGAAGCATTAGCATCTGATACACATGAAGCTGTGGGGAATGCAGTGTTGGTTTGAGCTCACCTTTGTAAATACCTTCCACTGTTCATGATGTTTTTCTTACTGAAGCCATGCTGGGGGAGTTTGCTATTATCACCAGATAATCTCAGATTCTTTCTCCATCTATTTTGAGTTGTTGCTTTTTTCTTTCTTTTCTTTTCTTTTTTCTTTTCTTTTCTTCTCTTTTCTGTTTTCTTTTCCTTCTTTTCCCTTCCCTTTCCTTCCCTTTCTTTTCTTTTCTTTTCTTTTGAGGTTTTGTCCTTTCTGAGATAAGACCCTCAGAGGCAAGGGAACCAGAAAGGTACATCCACTTACCTTCCCCCCTTATCTCACAACATCACAGCTGGCACTTCCTCTAGGGCAGATGCTAACTTCCCTGATACCACTGCTCCACTTAACTGTATCTATATCTCTAGTAAAATTCTTTGTTCCTAGTTTGCTAGCTTGCCTTGGCCTTTAAACAGGAGATTTGGAAATTTAGAAAACCCTTTCCTTTTTCAACTAAACCTGGCTTTTAAGCCCACCACCTTATGATTAATTTGAAAAGTGAGCTTATAAACTGTGAAGTATATAATAGAGTATTGTTAGCTATAATTACCACTGTATATTAGATTCCCAGAACTTGTAATGTTTTAACTGGAAGTTTGTACCCTTTGACTAATACTTGCCCATTTCTCCCACCCTCTAGCCCCTGGTAAATACCATTGTACATTTTGTTTCCATGAATCTGGTTTTTTAAGATGCCCAATATAAAGAGATCTTATTGCATTTTTATTTCCCTTTATCATTTATTTGACTTAGCATAATGCTCTCAAGATTCATTCAAGTTGTGACAAAAGGCAGGATTTCCTTCTTTCTCATGGCTAAGTAATATTTAATTGCATATATACCTTGTCTTTTTTATCCATTTATCTGATGACAGACACTTAGGCTGTTTCCATTTTTGGCTACTGTAAATATGCTGCAATAATCATGAGAATGCAGATTTCTCTTCAAGATCCTAATTTCATTTAATTTGGATATATACCTACCAGAGGGATTGTTAAATCATAAGGCAGTTCTATTTTTCATTTTTTGAAGAACCACCACACTATTTTACATAGTGGCTGCCTCAATTTATAATCCCATCAATAATACACAAGGGTTTCTTTTTTTCCACATGCTCACCAAATGTTTGTTATTTCTTGTGTTTTAGAAGAATGCCATGTTAGCAGGTAAGAGGTGATAGCTCATTGTGTTTTTTATTTGAAACTCCCTGATGATTAGGATGTTGCACACCTTTGCATGCACCTTGTGGTCATTTATTATGTTGTCCTAGGAAAAATGTCTATTCAGTTCTTCTGTATATATTTTTTAGATTTTAAATATTTATTTTTAGAGAGGGGAAGGGAGGGAGAAACAGAGGGAGAGACACATCAATGTGTGGTTCCCACTTGAGCACCCTTTACTAGGAAGCTGATTGGCAACTCAGACATGTGCCCTGACTAGGAATCAAACCGGTGACACTTTGGTTCGCAGGCTGGCACTCAATCCACTGAACTACACCAGGCAGGGTTCTTCTGCCTATTTTTAATAGGTTTGTTTATTTGTTAGCCATTGAGTTGTATGAGTTATTTATATGTTTAGAATATTAATCCCTTATCTGCTATATGATTTGCAAGTACTTTCTCTCATTATGTGGGCCACATTTTAATTTTGTTGATGGTTTCCTTTGCTCTGCAGAATCCTTTAAGTTTTATGTCATCCTACTTCTTTATTTTTGCTTTTGTTGCTTATGGACTCATTGTAACCCATAACATCATATAATACTACATGTCAAATATATCTTGATTAGCTCTGGAAAATAAATAAAAGAAGCAGTTTGTTCTTTATTTCATTGTCTCTGGTTATAATTTTGCTTGCTTGTTTGTTTTCTTGATTAGGTTCCACTTACAGGAATGGGGACAGGATAAGGAGGTGGAAAGGGGGAAGGGTCATCAAGGAACATGTATAAAGGGCACATGGACAGAGCCAAAGGGGAGTAGCATTGAGGGTGGGATGCAGGATGGGTAGGAGGACAAGTGGTGGGAGGAAAATGGAGACAACTGTACTTGAAGAACAATAAAAAATAAATAAGTAAATAGGAAAGTAAATCCATAAACAGATAAAATAAGAGAAGCAGAAAAACATGATCGTGTTCTGGGCACAGCTATCATCTCCTTCCATGGGGTAAATTTCATGGTTCATTCTTGACAGGGGGAGCTGCAAGTGACCTGATTTACGCAGGAGAATATAAATGTTCTTGCTGCAAATTCCTCAATCACTATTCTCATTAAATGTTTTGATGATGTGCATATGTCCAGGCTATGGAGATTTCAGCCCTCTCCATGTATCCCATATTTCCTGTTAAAGCAAGTTTATACAATTATATATGATATATAATTTTATTAGCCTTTTCTGTAAGGACAGACTGTCCAGAAAGAGAACTTTACCAGATATGCTCCCAAGGCAGTCCTTTAGCCATGGCTTGTTAAAGGACTTCATTCTGTCTTGATCAGGCTCTACTGGGCAGAGAAACAGGTCTGGGAGAACCCATATTTGCCCACAAATGCCACAGTGTGTTTTATAAAGATAATAAACATTGAGGATATTTAAAGTGGCCCAATAGTGCAAATGAAAGAACACAGACTATTTGTTTGGACCAACTACTGTACCCTCCCCATCCAAGCATCATTTCTTTCTTGCATGAAATAGGTTTATTTGCAGGGTTTTTATGATGATCACATGGGCTTCTAAATGCATAGAATATCCAGCACATTATCTGGCAGCCATGATGGAAAACCTGATATGAATTCCATTTTGTTCATTGACAGTGCCTTTAGCCTCAGATTTCTACAATTACCAGAAATCTCTGAGAAATAAAATAATAGACCTTGCCTTCTCTCTGAAATTATCAGGTCTTTCAACATATGGGTCTCTAAATAAGAACTCAAACCAATAGGAAAAAATGTGAAACCAGATGTTTGGAGGCAAAGTTACTGGCACCAGTAGGGGTACAACTGATAGCCAGCATACTCCCTTTTCCTTCTCTGAATTCTGAGGCATCGACATAAGAAGCACAGGAAGTGCCACAGGCTGAGGCCAAGGACTCACCAGATCTGAGATTTGAACTCAGGGCTGAGGATGCTTCAAGCTGGGAAGGATGTGTGTTTATTATCTTGCCTCCAATGACACTATGGATTCCTAGGGGTCATTATATTAGGTCATCGCCTCTTCTGTGGAATATATATTAGGTACCAAAGAGAAACAGACAGAATTTTATGTTCCTTATGGTTGTAGTTCTTTGCCAGTAACTGGCATTGTTCAAGGGGTTTTTTGAAAACTGAGACAGTTAAATAAGCAGCTTGTAGCCATCTAGTAAATCTTCTGTTCCCTAAACCAAGGACAGTTGAGTATATGGTTTGCACATTTCCTACCCAACCAGAGGGTAAATAGCTTAAATCATCTATCAGTGAGATAGATAGCAGAAATCCAATTAGTACCATTTGCCAACCACACCCAAGGATGGATGTATTTAAGGGAATATATCTTGCTTTGGTACATCAGCATGAAGCTGATGAATTTTCTATTGAGATACTCCCTAAGACCCCCCTAGACCCCCAGCCTTAAAAAAAAAAACCTTTAGAATGAAGGTCCCTGTGTGCTCTGTCCCTCCCAAGACCATGCCTGCACCTTTCCCTTCCCCCTCTTTCCCCCTGCACAGGCATGCATCAATTGTATACTCTAAGGAACCTACCCCATCAGACTTGCAACTAGGGAGAAATGTCAACAACAGCTCATCCTGGCTAACCTCCTGGCCCTGTCCCCGGTTTAGCCTCCTTTTTCTCTGACACCAAAGGACTGAAAATTTCCCTGTCTAGTTGGAGCTATGTTGAAGTCACATGGCTATTAGTATCTTCACTGACCAGTTAGAGTAACCCCATTCCGACTAATCAATATAGTGAGTTTGGACCAATCCAACAGTGAGGATTTGTAGTCTTCACTTGCATGAAGGAAGACCCATCAGGGACAGAGGTGGGAACTTCTATGTATGTCATCTCCCCTCTAGTTTCCAAATGTGTTTTCTCTTTTCACCAAAGACTGCAAACTGTGCTTCCCTGGCTGGACCTGAAACACTAAAAATGTATCACCCAATTGGGCAGAGCAACTGGATGAGAGCAAATGGAGCTGCCCAGAGCAAAACAGAGTTGTCTAGGTGAAGAAGGGTCTCACCCCAGCACACAGCAGGTGCTGTGGTCTCACAGCTGTGCTGTATCACAATGGAACTGTTTGTATGAATAAAGATTCCATTTTTGTTTTGCACCTCAAATTGAAGATTCCTCTTGACATTGAATTAGCACCTACAACCACTGGTTGACATATATATATATATATATATATATATATATATATATATAGTATATAATATGTATAATATATAGTAACATAACATATAATATATAATAAAATAAAATAAAATAATATAATATGTATATATGTATATCTAGTCTTCCTGGGGCAAGTGAAATATAAGCCTATTGGTCTGGTTGGCCTGCTATGATGGGAGAATTAGTTTGAGGTCCCCAATGTAAATGTAATTGATTGGCTTTTCCTGATCATACAATACATGTCACATATCAAGAGATCAGAATTAATATGGTGATAATAGAAGAACTGTCCATAACATTGCAGCCTTGGGGAGCAGGTTAGAGCATACTGTAATTCTCAATTATATTTCTCAGCTGGCCTTGAGGTGTTACCTGGCAACAATATGGGAAATATTCTATCATGAATTATTAGAATTTCATATGATTTCATGATCTTGAAGTCAACATTCATTTTCTATATTGTTTTGAGACCATAGTGAAGCAGGTCAATAGTGTTTATAACAAGCTTCATGAGAGCACAAACTTCTATATCAAGAGCACTTGTAGGAAGGCCTAGAATGTGGTAGGCATTTAATAGATATTTATGGAACAACTTATCATGTGTGTGTTTTGGAAGATTCGCACAAGAGTGTCAGTAAAACTGAATCACATAATGTGTGTTCTTTCCATAGAAGATTAAAAGAAGATGCTGGTGAACAGAATTCTCACATAGTTAATCTGCGAAGAAACATAGTTGGGAACCAGTGACTCTAATGCAAATCCTTATTCATCACATTGGACTGAAAGAGGGGTTGACACTGGAGCCGAGAGGAAGGCGGACTAGGTGAGCAGAGGGGACCTGATTCAGGTCTCTGTGCCCTGTGCTGCTCTGTACCTCCCTGCGCCTCCCAGGAAGCAGCAGCATCTCCTGCTGGTGCTGTGGCAGGGCTGGGCCAGGCACATCTTCCAGGGAAGTTAAGTGTGGCCCTGAAACCTCCACCAAATCTTCGCATCATGCTTGCTTTTCCCACAGGCTCCATGGCTGCCAGGTGCGTGAAGTCTTCTGGAAACTGCTGGCTCAGACCAGGTCTTCGTGGCTGCCAGCCATGCACTTTCTTTCCTTGTGTGTGGTCCAGTCACAGGGCTGAGGCTGGGGGCCCAGCTCTGGGCAGCCAACAATGTAATCTAGTAAAGTCTGTGCTGAGGGGAGATGCGCTTTCTGAAGAAGGTGCTGCCAGAAGGGGCACTTTGGAGAGTTTGAAGTGAAACCTTGTGATTCTGTGAGGATGAATTGATTTGGTAAAGACAGAATGGCAGCTTCTGTCCAAGCACTGCCACTTGAGGAAAGTCACTATAGATTGGAATAATAATGCTTACTCTAGATTTGTCACCCATCACAGGCCAGGGATTGTGCCAAATTGTTTATTTTTAAAATAGATATCATTTAACTCAGTTGTATATACCACAAATCCTACAACAATTTAGTTCTTACATAATACTTCAAAGTAATTATAACCAACTTCCTCTGACAGAGGAGATGAGTGGAATCTCAGGGTCATATAAGGGATAGGTAATGGATTCAAACCCAGGTCTAACAAATTCTAAAACCCATTCAATATATGAAAAAGCTCATTTTAAACTATAAACTGTAATGGCCCATGAAGACAATTACAGAAAGATTGCAGAAATTTGCATTCCAGTAAGCAAAGAGCATAAGATAATATTAAAGAGCATTCATTCATTTAACAAGGTGAACCTCAAAAGTAGTAGAAAATTCTCTAGAACATTTGAATTAATAGTTGATTTCCTTCTGTGAAATACTAATTTTTAAAGGTCACTAATCCACTAGATGGTAATACATACCTTCTATTGATATCAAACATTGTATGTCTTTTCCTTCCTTCCTTCCTTCCTTCCTTCCTTCCTCCCTCCCTCCCTCC